>CAJPDP010159452.1:0-11775 GCA_905336975.1 Bombina variegata variegata | reverse complement strand
TGCTTTTGTGTGTATTTGTGTGTATGTGTTTGTGCATGTGTATTTGTGTGCATGAGTATGTTTTGTGCATGTGTTTAAGTCAGTGTGTGTAACATAATTTTAATATGCCTGTTATATTCCATGATGTAAAGTGATGTGGTGCCCCTTGATCTGTATGTGTAAGGTTATCAGACTGGTGCCCACTTGTTTTTGCATGTGACTTTCAAGCATGTGGTAATGAGGTTTAAGTAGCCACTGAAGAAGATAACTGATTTATGTGTGTGTGTGTATGCAGTGTATATGTGTGTGCCAGCACCTCACCAACCTCTGACTTCACTGCACGTCACTGTCCCTTTCTTCCTACACTCTCCTCCCTTTCCTACGTCTTTCTCATTATTATTCCATACTAACCTTTTCCCAAGACCTAATAGCTCCTTCTGCTATAGCTTACACCGCCTACCTCTGCATTCAAAGCTCACCTCTGCTGACTTCTTACACTCTAATTTATGTTGTTACTCCTACTACTCTGCCCTCACTCTCCCCAAGCAAATCTACTTAGGTGGAATTAGAGGACTTCATATACAACCCCCAAGAGCCACCGTTTCAAAAAGGATGCAAAGTAAAAGCACACTTTTTAAAAAACACATGTTTGAATATATAAACACTTATAAATAGACTATCAAAAAGGCTTAGAGACCACATGACCTCCTTTTATAATGCCCCTAAGCCCTTTTAAGCCAATATTTTAGTTTTAGTTGCCAGGTCATCACTGTGGAAATAGTGATCACCTGTTATGAATAAATGTGTATTTATTTGCGTTGAGGCTCATTGGAGGCTTTCTATGCACATCAAAAAGAAATAAATATACCCAAAGGCCCTTATTTATATATGTGTATTTTTTTTAATGAGGGTGTCTCTAGGCACTTATAATAGGCCATCAAAAAAACCTAGAGATCTACAAGATCCCTTGTTTTAAAGCCCAGAAGCACCTCTTTAAAATAAATATAAAACAGTAATTGTGATCATCTGACGTGCATAAATGTGCTTTTATTTGAGTAGATTTTCATAGGAGCACATGTGCACATTATAGTTATAAGCTTAGGAGCCAGCTCATTTTTGGTTCAGCACCTGGGTAGCACTTGCTGATTGATGGCTACATGTATCAAGCGCTACCAAGGTGCTGAACCAAAAATGGGCAGGCTCCTAAGCTTTCATTCCTGTTTTCAAATCCCTTTAAATTAGACTCACTTGACTTCAGTATTTTAGAACTTTTGATACATACATCATCTGTCATATTTTGTTAATGCGTGTTCGGCAACTTTGGATTTCATATAAACAAGCTAAAGTGAAAAGATGTATGTTGATCATGGTACAAACACCTATAGTAATAGAGACATATTTTAACTTCACCTGAACAGTGGAAAAAGGTCTGGTTTCCTGATTCCTTTTGAAACACTGATTTACAGTTAGACCTTTTTCCCAGGAGTGGACTGGGACAAAAGATAGGCCTAGTAATTTATAGGGGAAGCACCCCCAGTTATTATATAACCATGCACAAAAAATGAAAAATATTGACAAAAATATTTTTTTTAAAAAGTAACACCATTTAATCACTGTATTTTATAAATTGGTTGGCATTTTATAGCACAATCTTTAAATATAATTTCCTTTTAATAAATAATAACTGCTTGTAGCTCATCAGCGTGTGTAGTCACAGTTGAGCAAGATAACAGGCATCTGATCACCTGTTTTTCTTGGATAGTACAGCATATGTGTGATGACAACAAATCCACAGGCACCCATATGCACAAACAAACACACTCCAGATATCCACAGTCAAACAAAAACAGGCTTTGCAGATATTAGCAGCCACTATCAGGCATGCACAGGCAGCTTGTGCACATGCACACATATACTTAGGCACCATCAAACACCCATGTGTATACATGGATACACAAACATATACAAAAGCTGACTCTGATTTCCCACAATGCTTCAAAAGCATCCAGATTCTCTGCATGTAGAGCTGTACCAGCAATGGAAGAGAAAGTGTGACCTAACCCATTATTGTTGTACACAGCAATACACAGGGTAGAGCAGCACTCTCAGCATCAGATCAATAAATAAAATCCCAGAATAGCGTTACACTGAGAACATTACTAACCCATAAAAAAGGTCAGAACATTTTTCAAAGCATATCACTGCACAGGGCTAAAGATTTACACACAAACCCACATAAAACAAACCAGTAGAAAATAGCTATAGCTAAAACAATCTTCCCAAAGAAAGGCTATGTGATTGTGTTGATGAAGCTTCAGCAAGGTTCATGGCTCTGCTGTGCTTTGCCAAGGGTCCAGGTCTTTGGTTGGCAGTGGATGCTTGGTGATCTATCTGCCCCTGATTTTCCATTTGCCCAATGCTCTGGATTTGCCACTAACTCTGTACTTGTCCCTGTCTCTTGCACTGAGGCTGCAGGAAATCAGAGGTGGATAGGTCTTCACAGGCTCAGATTCTCCTTGCCCACCTGATCAAGCCTCCTTTCCAGCTCGCTGGGCGTGGATGAGGCTCTGCTGGTTCTGTAAAATTCTGGTCAGGTCCTGGGTTTCCCCTGGAGATTATCCATCCTAGGATCTGGAGCATGCATCCAGAGTTGGGACCCATCAGGCATTACATACATAGTTCCACACCCCTAGCCCAATTTAACCATACTGTTTGTGTAAATATTTATATATGCACACATAATTGTTCTAAGAGTAGCATATATATTATGCTCAAAAGATTGTGCAAAATATTAGTGACATTTTAAGAATCCATCTTTGCAGGTGAGAGTTTCATGTGTATGCATGTTCCCAGTGTGCACTTGTCTGTCAGTGCTGCACCAACAGACACACTGTGCCCCTATATCTGTTAACAGCACATAAAACCAACCAGTGATTTGAGGAGCTGTGGTTGATCAGTCTCCCTAAGGGCCTGATATTCAAAATCTCGCTGCTCAGGTGAGAAATTCTAAGAAGTCTCATCAGTACGTTGAGGCCCTTAAAAAATAATTTAGAAAAACAAATTTTATCTTGATAAATGTTTATTTTCCTATGTATTGTTCTTTATGCAAAACAGAAACTCCTACATTACAATACATGGTCTAAAAAAAAATTGTCAAAGCAGGGGAGGTTTTGAATATAAGGCCCTAAGGGTGATGGAGGAAACCAGACGTGGACTCCTTGCCCAATGTGCTTAAAGGAATACGTTATATTATTATCCTTTCTTGCTGCCATCATCACTGAGTTATCTTTATAATTTTATTGAAAACTTGCTAAATTGCATTCTTCAAATCATGGCACTTGTGATCTGCTAGCTGATAATCAACATAACATGGATGCAGATCACAGGAGATTCATTTCTTAATTATGGATGCAGAATGGAGTCCTGCTATCAACTTGCCGAGAGGAGCAAAATGTTTAATAACGTTAACTGTGACCTCAGAGATTTTATTTATAGTGATTTCATTACAACTATTCCATTCTTTAGACATGCTTAGGGAAGGAACTATCCAGCTCTGTGTACTGTATAACTCATAACACCTACAAAGCTGTAGATCCCGTGTCTCTCCATACTTTCAAACAATATTTCCAGATACAAGAATTTGGTGCAGTCATGTTCCATTTAACTGTTTAATCATTTTACACCTTTTGCCATTTTTATTCCAAATTCTTTTTTATTGAAAAGCTATATGTAAAACATATCACAATTACAAAATTCAAAACATCAAAATTTGTTAAATCATGACCTCTATTGTAACATAACAAAGGGTTCTTATTCTGTGAAATCAAAATAAGCTTTAACATATTGTTAAAGGTAAAACAAAACAAAACAAAAAACAAAAAAAACTTGCAACAGGTTGTTTTATTTAGGAGATTGCTGAGGCCAGCTCCTCCATGTTCCATTGTATGTGTATGGTACCACAGTTTTGCGTGTGTTGGTCAGTCTCTGAGATGAGTGTGTTGAAATAAGTACAGTGAGGTTATCCTTTCGGTGAGAGTATTTTATGTATTTACAATGTGCTGGAGAGTGGCTTCTTTAATGTTGGGTAGGAAGATCCGAACCCTGCTTTAGATGTTGCTCCCAAATGGACTGGGATAAAATGAAGGAGTCCATAGTGTCGTGTTTATATGCACTATATTCTTCTAATTCAAGTAGGTCAGTGACTTTACGTCTCCACATGGGTAGAGTGGGTAGGGTAGTCGATTTCCAATTCTTAGCAATAAGGAATTTTGCACTATTTGTCATTATTCTTTTGTTTGTTGAGCAGAATTATCAGAGGGTCTAGTGGAATTTAGAATTGTAAAGTCTCTTCTATTTCATCTAATATATCCCACCTTAACTGATTTAGACTACTGCACCACCACCACATATGTCCCATGCCACTACCGATGTGTCCACATCTCCAGCATCTGTTACTGGTGGTGGGGTAAAGTCTGTGTAATCTCTTAAGGGTAAGATACCAGTTATGTAATATTTTGTAGTTTAATTCCAGCACAGATGCTGAGGAGGAGGATGATTTTGTGTTTCTAAATATATTGGAGGCAGTTTGCGGGAGAATGATGACTCCCAATTCCCTTTCCCATGACTCTATGGAAGTTGGCAGATTACCTGGAGGGGGTTGGACTAAAATGTTCTGTATTCTCAATAATGTGTGTTTTCTGGGTTGTGGTGAGGTAAATAATCTCTCCAAGTTCGTAAGAGGTCGTAGCATGTTTTTACTTTGTTTGTGTGTTGTGATATAGTGATGGACTCTTCTATAGTTGAACCAGTTCTGGGCCCATAAGAACCCCTTTTCTATAAGTTGAGCGGGGGAGTATAAGTGACTGCCATCTGATATTTGATATACATCTACTGCTATGGATGGGTCTCTGGGGTAGGGATATAGTCCCAAAGAATTCAAAGAGAATTCATTATTATAGGTTAGTGAAGTTAAAGGAGATGGTTTTGAGGAAATATAAGGGTTTCGACTGTTTGCTAAGTTCCAGAGGATCATGGTTTCTCTGGTAATGGGATTGGCTATGGATTTAATAATTTTTCCAAAATTTGGGTGCCAACCCAGAGTGGGTAGATTGATTCCCATATTTAAGTTTTCCTCCAACTCAATCCATATTTTCTGTGTGTTATGGATCCACCAATCTAGAATCCATTGAAGGAAAATTGCGGTTCTGTATGAATCTATGTTAGGAACCCCCAGTCCACCTTGGTCTCTAGAGCGCATCATGGTTGTTCTATTAATTCTAGCCTGTTTTCCCTTCCAAATGAAATAATTAAATAGTTGTTGGACTTGGGTAGTATATCTGGGTGGTAGGGGGATGGGGAGGGCTTGTAAAATATATAAATCTGGGGAAGGCGTTCATTTTCATAGTGTTGAATCTACCAAGCCAGGAAAGGTGTTTGGAATTCCAGGAGGATAAGTCGTGAGCTAGGACCGTCCATATCGGAATGTAATTTAACTTATATGTCGAGTATAGGTCATCTGTCAGGTATACACCAAGGTATTTTAAGGAGTCCCTACACCATTTAAATGGGCAATTATTTTTAATCCTGTGTTCTAATTGGGGGGTAAGTGAGACTCCAAGAATCTCCGACTTAGTGTGGTTAATTAAAAAGTCTGTAAGTCTGTTGAAAGTTTCCAATTCTTCTACTAGGGCGGGAATTGATCTATCGGGACTGGTGAGCGTAAACAGGACATCATCAGTGAATAAGGATAGCTTATACTCATTGTCACCTAACAGTAAACCTGATATATGTTGATTATTTCTGCAAAGGGGACAAGGGACAACCCTGACGAGTAACATTTGAGATGCTAAAAGGGGGAGAGAGGATGCCATTAAGAGATATGCGAGCGCTGGAGGAGTCATATAGAGTGAATATTCTATGTAGCATGGTGTGTCCTATCCCGAGTGTCTGTAGGGTTGACCTTAGGAAAAGCCAGTTAACTTGATCGAAGGCTTTCTCTGCATCATTTGAAAGCCATAGAGTTGGTATTCCACTTTTCTTAGCATGCCAAATTAGATGTAAATTATGCACAGTGTTGTCCTTGGCTTCCCTATTTGGAACAAAGCCAACCTGGTCTGGATGTATTAAAAAGGGGGGTACAGAGTTCAGTCTATTCGCCAACACTTTTGCAAATATCTTGACATCGGAATTTAAGAGAGAGATTGGTCGATAATTAGGTATTTGATCTGTGGGTTTAATTGGTTTTGGTATAACTGTTAAGTGGGCTTGCAAGGCATTAGTAGAAAAAGGGTTATTATTGTTGATATCTTGGAAGTAGGAAAGGAGTTGAGGGCAAGTATAGTCTTAAATTTTGAGTAATAGGCATTGCCAAATCCATCTGGGCCTGGGGCTTTCCCTGGAGGAAAGGAAGATATTGCGTCTTGTATCTCTTTAAGGTTAAGAGGTGACTCTAAATCTGCTTTCTGTTCATTAGTGAGGGAAGGCAATTTTAGGTGTGAAAGGTAGTTGGTTATGTTGTTTTGGTTAGGTGGAGGGCAGTGCTGTCGTAAATTATATAGTCCCTCGTAGTATGTCCTAAATTTGTCTGCTATATCTCTTGATGTGGACCAGGTTTTTCCCTTTTCTTTAATTGTCATAATTTAACGCTTATTTTTACTTTGTCGTAATAGTCTATCCAGCATTTTACCAAGTTTTTTTAAGAAAAAGGGCTTTACGTTTGGTTTCTGTACCTAGGTGTAAGTTTAATTGGTTCCTTTTATGTTGTATACTTACCATAAGAGAATGATTGTTGGGAAATCTTTTGTGTATTTCTTGTAATTTGTCTAGGTCTTCTAGTAATGTTTTAAGGGGATGAATTCTCTGTTTATTTTTAGCTGCTTTTATAGCTATTATTTCGCCCCTAATCACACACTTATGAGCCTCCCACACATAACGTGGTTCTACCTCTGGGGTTGAGTTTAGTGTAAAATAGTCTATTACCACTTTGGCAATCTGGATACAGGCAAGAGGATCTTTCAGTAGGGTTTCATCTAATCTCCAGGTTTTATCATGGATTTGTGAAGTAGGCCACTTCAGGGTGCAGCTGATCATTGCATGATCTGACCACGTTATAGGAGAGATGTTTGTTTGTGTGACTAAAGCTAGGCTGGTGGCATCTATTAATAAATAACCAATCCTCAAATAAAGTTGGTGGGAATGTGAATAAAAGGTATAGTCCTTAATGGATGGGTGGTGCAGTCTCCATGCATTGTGTACCGCTAATTTGTTTATAATGGATTTGGCCAATTTTAAAGTCTTTTGAGGGACTGAGGAGGAACCCGTAGAGCAATCCAATTCAGGATCTAGAGCAATATTAAAATTCCCCCCTATAATTAAGCTTCCTTTAGTGTCTTCGAGTATTATGTTTCCTATATGGCGGAAGAACTGAGGGGAGTCGCTGTTTGGAGCGTAGATGTTGGCAAGTGTTATGGTCTTGTTATAGAGTAAACCTGTTATAATAATTAGTCTGCCCTCTTTATCTCTGTGTATGCGGGATAGCTGGAATGGAGTGTTCTTCTTGATAAGTATGCCCACTTCATTATGTTTGGTGTTAAGAGATTGTGTGGGCTCCCGACCTCTCTTAAAGTGAGTCTCTTGTAGAAAAATTATATCACAGTTGAGTCTTTTATAGTCTCTTATAGCAGTAGATATTTTGGGGGGATATTAAGGCCTTTGATATTATGTGAAATGATTTTAATGGTCAAGGGGTTGTCAGCCATTTGCTACAGGTGAGGATAAAGCACATTCCAGGTATGGTATGATATTATAAATTATCTGAAAACTAGTTCGATGTATTATGTGGGTGAGATAAGTGGAACAATAGAGACCTTGAGCCTTTCCAGCACTGCTACAAACCAATAAAGAAATACATACATAAACATGTCTTACAAGAAAAAATCTTATTGAGAAAATTGAAAATTCTGAACATGTTATGCATGGAGGGTGACCACAGCAACCATTAATCAAAATACATGCTGAGAAAATACCATAATTTTCAAGTGCACAATCTTCATTAATATTAAAGCCACCTATAAACATAAAACTGGCATAGAAATTCAATAACGTACATAAAACATAACAAACCAAACTGCTTTCGGTGTACAGGGGTTTACTATTGTACACCATTCTAAGGGGGTAGAATGTTGTCAGTTGGCATTCAGTTGTAATCTAGTAACTTTAAATATTAACTATGGCAGATCAAGGGTTGATCAGGAAATTGAGCAGATAATATAAAGTTCCAAATGAGGGAACTCTCCTTTCTTAGTCTATATGAGGACCTATATTGGGCCACTGGTAAGTATAAAATGGTAGCGGTAAGAACGTTATCAACAAACCATTAGGACACTACAATGTTTACTCTATTAACTGAGATATCATACCATATCTTCCACATTGTTTAAAGTCCAAGTGGAACAACTTGTTAAGTAGAATCAAGTGTCAGCAGGAGCAGAAGCAAGTCCCGTCTTGCTTCTCTTGAAAGGCACTTTATTCCAGTTGGGACGTTGTTCTTTAGGATATTCTTTTTCCAAGTCCATGGAAGTTTATGGAAAGTCTATGACTTTCTCTGAAGGAGGTTCAAATGAAAGATTAAGTTTTTGGCCAGACAGTCCAAGTCCTGAAAGCTTTTATATATAAATTTGGTATCCATTATGATTGACGATAAGGCTAAAAGGGAAGCCCCATCTATATCTGATGTTGTGTTCCTGGAGTGTTTTGGTGATGAAGCGGACCTCCTTTCACCTTTGTATGGTTTGAGGGCATAAGTCTTGATATATTTGCAGACTATGACTCTGGAACTGGATATTTTGCCTGGTCCTGGTGGCTTGCCATATCTCCTCCTTCGTCGTATATTTCAATAGTCTAAGGATGACATCTCGTGGTGGAGCAGGAGGCCTAGCAGGAGGTCTTAAAGCTCTATGAACCCTTTGTCCTCATTTTGAAGGGGAGGGGCTCTCGGGGTCTGAAATTGGAATAGATCTCTAACATAGGCTTTTAGCTAATCTTGTTGGATCTCCTTCGGAATGCCTCTAATTCGGAGATTATTCCTCCTCCCTCTATTATCCAGATCTTCAACTTTGTCTTGGATATTTTGTATCATGGAGTCCTGGATGGACAATTGTTGGGTGTTGGAGCTTAATAGGTTGTTTAGACTATCCTGACCGTCTTCCAGGTAGTCTTTTCTAGAGCCTAGTTCATTTAGATCTTTTTCAAATCTCTGATTTCTTCTTTTATGAAGGATTTTAAGGATTCGATATCTGATTTAGATGTTAAGCTTGCTATTTGAGCTTGGATGTTTATCAGTGAGTCTTGTTGATTCCCAGCCATGTCTGGCTGTGTGTCTGTTGAGAATGTTGCCAAAGGATGAGAAGGGTCTGAAGCAGTCTGATCCTGTGTCTGAAAGAAGGTAGAGACTGATGGGGTCAAGGTTGGTTGTTTTTGCTGTTTATCAGTCCTGTTTCCCCTCTTTGCTGCCATCATCTTTGAGTTTCCAATGTAGAAACGAGCTTTATCCCAGTGATTTTGCAATTGGGGTTATGAGAAAAATGTATAGTGTTGTCAAACTTTATTGTGTGGCAGTATCTCTCCTTCCAAGAGAGGTATGTTAATACAGGAGGTGTTGAAAGCCTAGTTCACTTCCTTATAAGGCTATGCGAGGCAAATTATATGAGGGTGGGAAGCCCAGTACGTTAGCTGTGATTTATCAGAAACAGTCAGAGCACTTAGCCACGTGTGTGAGGATGTAGCAGTTTCTGGTTTATTATTAGTAATATTCCCCGATGAGAAAGCAAATTATAAGGAAAGGTTCCTGCTAGACTAGCCTCTCTGGAGGATACTGAGAGTTGTCTGCTATTTCGGGTCTGATGAATGGCACAGAAACCTGACGGTCCTAGCACGCCCAGGCAGGTCCCAGTCAGTGACACCTGCTGATTTCTCCTGCTCCCTGATAGCTGCATGTGAGAAGACCCATGGCTTTATGTAAATAGCAGCTCTCAGCAGCAGAGCGAACAGAATCCCCCTCTTAAGCCTCCCTCTGAGGTATGTGAACTGTCAATGTGTGGTTGAGACCGCAAGTGAGAGAAACAAAATGGCGCTTGCATCCGCTGCCTCACCTCTCTCCACCCCTTCGGTATCTGCTGAATCCAACTTGCAGACTAAGCTACGTGACAGGGTAAGTGCTGTGGTTCCCTTCTATTCCTTCCTATGCTGTTCTGATTCCTCGATCTGCCGTTATTCAGCGCCTGATGCTCTGACAGCTACATTGCTCTTTCACTCGGCAGCCATGTCCCAGCACAGCGTAGCTCCGCCCCCCTCCTTTTGCCATTTTTATGTGGAAATGTTTAGAAGTGGATATAGTTTCAATATAAAATAATATGAGAATTTTATTTTAGGAAATATGCTTCCTTGCATATTTACATGACCCATTGCATTTCTTTTTACAAGATGTGCTTTTTGTCCCATTATATCTGTGACTGGATGATTGACATAGCTTGTATGCTTATTTGTTGGCTTTATTCCCTGTTTTAACTGGATTCATTTCCTACATTAAAGACAGAATAGATGCATTGAGTAGACAAGATGGTATTACTGTCATTTAATATTACTAAATATAAAAAGTTTATTTTACTCATTGCAACATGTAATAGGTTTTCAGGCATATAAAGCAGAAGTGCCTGTACCTTTAATAAGATGTGGAATACTTTTTTTTTAAGCTTGTTGCTATGATCTACATATGCATATACGTAAATCTGAGCTTGCACGTAAAATTAATCTTTGTTATACACAGGGACCAATATTCGTGTGCTGAATCCCTTTTTTTTTTTTTTTTTTTTACTGAGGCCACTGTAGTGGTGCTGAATATACTTCTTCAAAACATTTCTTTTAACTTGAGCACATATCTATCTCTACTGGCTGAGTGGGAGAATGGAAATATACAACAGTCTTGTGATCTACTGGTCAGCATTCTACCTTTTGGGTAAACTTTCTACTCCACCATATGCATAATATTTGCTTAGTGTAGGGATTACCCTCCCACCTAACACTTCCCAGCTCCCTAATCTCTACCTGTTACCTCCAAAACAGCACTCCCCACTAGTCACCATCATCTTAGGTACTGGCTGACAGTATGCCAGTATGCAGTTTAGAGTTGTTGTTTTTGTTTTTTTAATATTGATTTATTTTCCTATTTTGTATAGTGTAAGGATCCCTCCTCACCTTCCTGAGCTACCCCGAACTGCTCTCTAACCCTTCCCCCTATCACTGTTCTCTGCCATCTAGGCTCATTTGGTGCAGGAGAGTATAACTGTGAGGGACTCTGGTCAAAAGGGGCTGAAGATAAGCTTTAAAGGTGTTCATGAAAATGAAAGAACCATCAGTATATTAGAGTAAAGATATGGAACAATGGCTTCAAACAAGAATGAAGAAACAACAGAGCCAGGCTTAAAGTAGACACTTACGGATGGGAGTGTTGCATGGTGAGAAGTCCCTTTTGCTTTAAGATGTGAGATCTTTTTTGGATATAGATTTGGGGGATTCTTTAGATGCTTTCTGTTGGTGAGGTCACAGGGGTCCCTTAGTGGGTGCTTGTGGTGGAGTTATCATGTGAAAGCCCTTTTGGGGGTTATACAAGTGTTTGGAGTAGTCATGTATGGGGTAGAACCTTAGGCCTAGATTTGGAGTTTGGCGTTAGCCGTGAAAACCAGCGTTAGAGGCTCCTAACGCTGGTTTTAGGCTACCTCCGGTATTTGGAGTTACTCAAAA
>CAJPDP010159424.1:0-16050 GCA_905336975.1 Bombina variegata variegata | reverse complement strand
CCCTCCCTTTCATCCGTTTCCTATTGCTTTGGTATTGTATCCCATAAGTAAGGATAAAATCCGTGGATTCATCGTATCTTGTAAAAAAAAAGGAAATTTATGCTTACCTGATAAATGTATTTCTTTTACGATACGATGAGTCCACGGCCCACCTTGTTTTTATGAGACAGGTCTTTATTTTTGCTAAACTTCAGTCACCTCTGCTCCTTGGCTTTTCCTTTCTTTTCCTAACTTCGGACGAATGACTGGGTTGGGAGGGAAGGGAGGAGCTATTTATGCAGCTCTGCTGTGGAGCTCTTTGCCTCCTCCTGCTGACCATGACGCGATATCCCACATGTAAGGATGAAATCCATGGACTCATCGTATCGTAAAAGAAACAAATTTATCAGTTAAGAATAAATTTCCCTTTTTTTTAATGCGGAATGGACGTTGCATTACAGGCTAAAATGCTTGTGGTATAGCAATACCGACACGACTCTTAATATGCGCTACTGGCCATTACGCTGGAATTGCCATTTTTCAGCATTAAAAGCCGTAATGCAAAACTCGTAATCTAGGTGAATGGTATTTAAAAAAATAAGGAGAATGGGCAGGTAAATGGAAAATTAGATTTAATAGTGGAAAATGCAAGGTTCTACATTTTGGTAGTAAACATAAGCAGGCAACCTATTATTTAAATGGGACTAGACTTAGTAAAACAGAGGAGGAAAGGGATTTGGGAGTACTTATAGATAAAAATCTAAAATGGGTGCACAATACAGGGCAGTGGCGTCTAAGGCTAATACAATACTAGCATGTATTAAAAGAGGCATTGATGCAAGGGAGGAAAGCATAATTATTTTGCAATATAAATCCATGAAAAGACCTCGCCTTGAGTATAGAGTTCAATTCTGGGGACCAAGCTAAAAAAAAAAAGCATTGCAGTTAAGAGAAGGACCACAAAACTAATAAGGGGAATCGATCATTTTAAACTCTGAGGAGAGGTTAGCCACACAGGTTCTGTTTTATCTAGAAATATGCACTTTAGAGGTGACATGATTACTTACTATATAAATATATATATGGCCCATATAAAGAGATGGTGGAAGCTCTGTTTATTCAAATAAAATTGTTTCTAATATGAGGTCACAATTTAAGCCTAGAAGAAAGGAGATTTCATCCCCAGTAAAGTAAACATTTTTTCACTGTAAAAGCAATCAAATTGTTGAACTCATTACCTAAGGAGGAAGTAAATGCAAATGCATTAGATACTTTTAAAAATGGTTTAGATACATTTCTGGCTAGAAGCAAAATTCAGGGATATGATTGTGTTAAATGTTAAATTAATCACTCTATAAACACAGTGCTAGTTTTTTCCCTATGTTAGCTATATCTTCGGATTGGCCAGATTTCCTCAGGTATTTAACACAAAGTCTAGAGGGCTGATTTATTATGGACCAAATTGAAGAGAGAGAATTCAGGGACCTTGACTGACATATAGCAATAAACATATGATAAGCAGAAGCAGATACAATAAGCAAAGACACTGAGCCCTGCTGTAGCGATGAATTGCCTGTGACAAAAGTTAAACCCTTGTATCAATGCACTATGACTATGATATATTATATCATCCTATGTTCCACTCAGAAGTACCTCCCCCTTGCTTCAGAATCAGCGTTGTTAGAAATGTGCATAATGAATCCCCTCTCACTCTAATTGGCTCCATTAAGATCCAAATGTACTGTGCTACGTTCAGAATAACACCCTTACTTCTGACATTTTGCCTGTCCCACAAATTCACAACGGGCAGGGGGGGGCGGGAACACTGAGCTAGTACTCAAGCTTACACCAATACTAGTCTACTCTACTGTACTGTGCCCTGGCAAAAGAAAGATAAGTAGGTTTCCACTTACTGGACCTCTGGAGTGGTGTTACTGGGGTTTCCAGACAGTCATGCCACATCCCCATCTACCGCTGCTGTGATCATCACTCACCTGGTCCCCCGCTTTTACAAAACTGAGCTCTGCCTCTACTGAGGCTTTTGGCGCGCTGAGGGCTCCAAGATGCGCAGCCTTTATTGACACATGCGCAAAGCCTACAAAATCACTGCGCTGCCGCGCTCGTTAGAGGAAACATTGGTGACGGACAGTCTAATGTTGTGGTGGTGACCGTGGTGTCACCCCCTGGAGGGTGTTACCCGGGTGCGTTCTGCACCCGCCGCACCCCCTTAGTGATGCCGTCCTACTGCAGAAACCTGCAACCCACAGATTCCCTCAATTTTACCTTCCCATCTAAGACAGGGGTTAATAGAAGCCTGAATAATTAATAGTGCTGGTGCTTGAGCAGTGCTAGCAGGATAATATTGTGGGCCTCTGGTTCACATAAGGGCTTTTAGATTTTTGGTGTGGGTTAATTGAAATTACCCCATTTTTCAAAAATTCTGAGAGAATATACGGTGCTTTTTCTTTCCAGTGCTGGGGTAGGTTTAAAAAAACTTTTGGGATGCTGCAGGAAGTGTTTGCACTAGATTATGGTGCTTTGTGTAGTCTAGGATATTTCATAAAAAGTCCCCAGAGATTTATATATACTGTATATATATTTATATATATATTCAATATAGTGGTTCCAAGCACTCACTATTTTGAATTGATGTGCCTGGGTGCTCTCTATAAAACATTTATAGAAACAGTCTAGGGTATGAGATATTAAACATTCTTCAGCTTTTTATTGATTCTGGTTGACGTTTCAATCCATTTTCAAGACCTATTTTCAACTCTTAGCTGTGCATCATGTCTCCATTGTAGTATATATATATATATATATATATATATATATATATATATATATATATATTTGTAAGGGCAATATTTTACAGAGGCTATGTAAAGTGGGTTCAAATGACATATAAAGGTTCTGCTAATTGGGTAATATGCTCTATTGGGGCATGGGAGCAGCTTCAGGGTTTAGTTATAGGGGATAAATGATTGAATTAGAGGGATATTTAAAGGAACAGGGCTGATGCCATAGAGAAAGG
The DNA here is from genome assembly GCA_905336975.1 of Bombina variegata variegata. Classification (NCBI taxonomy): domain Eukaryota; kingdom Metazoa; phylum Chordata; class Amphibia; order Anura; family Bombinatoridae; genus Bombina; species Bombina variegata. Next base: position 13,037 of record CAJPDP010159424.1, on the reverse strand, counting down.
GGGAGTTTAATAAGTTTGAAAGTGCAGCAATAGGTGTTTTTTTTATTATGAAAAAGTTGACACGTTAGTGCTCAAGGGTTCAATAACGAAAAGCTAAATTTAACCCTGCAGTACTTTATATGAATGATTATAGGTGATTAAGTGGTTAATGTTTAAGAGGGAGATGACACAGTAGGGAAAACAGATATAACTACCATCAATTTGCTAACAAAATTTTAAGTTATTAGACCATCATATCTGCTTAATAATAAATCTTGTCCACTGACTCAATATGAGCCAGATTACAAATTGTAATCTACCCCACCTCATAAGACCTAAATCACAAAACAAGAAGCATAATACACATATTTTAAATTCCTATATTACAGTCGGGCAAACCGACGAGCTTTAATTGTGATTTTCCTCTTGCAAACGTGTTTTCCTTCAGCTTGTTATGCAAGCGGTATTAACTAGGCATATGCATTTGTTTTGTTAATGAAATACAGATATACATTTTGTTTTCACAAAACGAATATCCAAACGAATGCATAACGAAATTTAAAGAAAACAAAGGAAATACTGATAAAATCGGCAGTAATCATTTCCTTTAAATTACCTGAGGGGTTAAAAATACTTACATATAGCTGGAGGGACGTGCTAATCCGACACTTCTTCACAGAGCCCCGTGCTGGGCTGACCTTTGTGAAGAAGGATTGGGGTTGCCTCTCCATCATGCTAAAGGTAAGTATTTAATGCTACAGGGGAACATTTTTACCTGTAATAAAGGAACATTTACATTAATTGAATGAAAACAAAAGTAAATGTTTGTTTTGTTCAAAAATGAAACAAATATCGAATAGCAGTTGCTTTGAATATTCGGAATGAAAGATTCGGCTGAACCAAATTTTTTTGCCCGTGCACACCTCTAGTAAGAACCAAAAGGGCTAAAATGTTTATTTTGTAAGAAAATTACAATAGCATTTTTTTTGCTCTGTATTGGGTATGCGTTTATTTTGGCATGTATCTGAATAGACACTTTTATTCACAAAAGAAACAGAAGTATCTAAAAATGTTTTTGTGGATTTCCCACACCAAAGGCTCTTATTAAATTAAATGAGATTACTGTTTTCTGAATACTATTGCTATGCACACTGTGATTACCAGACTGATGAAGACATTCTGAATAGCTTAAAACCAACATAAAAGAAGTATATAAGGTCTACATTAGTTCTGAAACCAGAAAGTGTAGAACAGAATATGAGCCCAATGATCTAATGCTCCCCACTCTGATGAGATTATCTAATATTTAATTCCAATACTGTAAAGGCAAACTTTAGTTTGAGAGTTATTGAGATAGCTATGCTGGGTTTTGGATGTAAAGGAGAGATGCATATAATACTCATAAAAAGCCCTAAAAAATGCTGTGTGATTTATTTATTAAATCAAAACAGTAATGTATGGAATTGTGCACTTGTATCTCATTAAGACCTACTATAAACAATGTTAAATATTGTCTGCTTTATTCCTTTGGTTATCAAACTCTCAGACTTCTGTAAGCCATCTAAGTGTTTATGCTAATCCAAAATCCAATGTTTTTAGTTTAATTTTCACTTGTTTTGGAGCAATGTTTGTGCATGAAATATATTATTTGTGTACATAATCCTGCCAGTATTTATTTTTAATATTTTCAGTTCATATTAAAAATATAATATTACTGTGATGTTCCATAATAATTCCACACCAAAAACATTCATAAATGTAATCTAAAGATGTATTTCATTCAAATTATATTAATTTATTTCTTGTTAGATATGGAAAACTGTGTGAAGTGTGCTGAAGACCAGTGGTCCAATGCAGGGAGAAATATGTGCATCTCCAGAACCATAGAGTTCCTTTCTTATGAAGAAGTCTTGGGCATATCATTAACTACTTTTGCCATTGTCTTTGCTGTTATTACACAAGGGGTATTGTTTATCTTTGTCTACCACAGAGACACAGCCATAGTTAAAGCTAATAACAGGAATCTTAGTTACACTCTACTTATATCTCTCACCCTGTGCTTTTTATGCTCATTGCTATTCATTGGACGCCCGGTGGCACTCACCTGCTTTTTCCGACAAGCCGCCTTTGGAATAATTTTTGCAGTTGCTGTTTCTTCAGTATTGGCTAAAACTACAACTGTTGTTATTGCTTTCAATGCTACAAAGCCTGGAAGCAGAGCAAGAAAATGGGTGGGATCCCGAATATCCAGCTATCTTGTGTGTTTCTCTTCACTGGGAGAAGCCATCATTTGTCTCTTATGGTTTATTTACTACCCACCGTTTCCAGACTTCAAAACCCAGGAGAAATCTGATAAGATTATATTACAATGTAATGAAGGCTCAGTCACTGCTTTCTACTTTGTTGTAGGTTATATTGGACTTTTAGCTGCTTTAAGCTTTATAGTTGCTTTTCTAGCAAGAAAGTTACCAGATAGTTTTAATGAAGCAACACATATAACTTTCAGTATGTTGGTATTTTGCAGTGTATGGCTGTCTTTTATCCCAGCCTATCTGAGCACTAAAGGCAAATACATGGTGGCTGCTGAAATATTTGCCATCTTGGCTTCCAGTGCAGGCTTGATGGGTTGTATATTTATTCCTAAATGCTACATTATTGTGATACGGCCAGATTTAAACACCAGGGATGGCTTGATAGGAAAACAAGTAAATCGATCAATTGTAGACAGTACCCTACTTGATAGAAAGGATTGAAGCCTAAGGAACATTATTTCATAGGCCTTTTTTGAAAAACAAATGTAGACTCAAGAACCTAAATATTCTTTTTGTTTCATATGCGATTTCTTGAGAACCCCTTACCCAATTATCAGGCACCAGTACAAGACTTACTAGACATACAAAGGCATCTACAAAAAAAAAAAAAATACTCATTTAACTTTAAAACTAATTCAGGGCCAGATTAAGAGTGGAGTGCAAACGTTTGCACGTGACGGATAATGGGTTTATATATATTAGCATTGGAGCCCTTTGGAGTTAAGTAGATGAAAACATGAAAAAGCATATTTATGCAATATTCATTCTTAATAAAGATTTTAATTGTATGTTTACTGTAAATATTTCACATTCCCATGTTCTTTACATAGGGGAATATGTTATATGTATTTATAAATAGATATTGAGAAAAGAAGTTCGAAGGTATGTGCACTGTCACACCGTCCTGCAACTGTCAGGGTGCTATTTGGGTGAATGTGATAAAGAAGCGGAATAAAGCACTCACTGGACTTTGGACATCTGTGAAAAATATTTATTTGTGACTTTTCGGGACCTCAAACGTCCCTTCTTCTGAAAACACAATAGTGAAAATGAACAAGCTTATAAAGGCCTGTAAACCCTCCCCCTTTGCTGTTAACTAATCATGAAAAACTGTGTGCACACATCAGAGGGCCCTCACATGAATGTGGCCCAACTGTGCAAAAACAAAGCATTACTATAAACATGCCCATAAAATATAATAGACTAATAAATCAAGTGTTAATGAGAAAATATATGTTACTAAGTACTAACGGTGATACGTGTTCACACAATACTCGAGTTCCCCCAGTTAATAGGTACCCCTGTGCTGCATGAAAGTGAACTAGCCCGCACTCAAAGACAGATGATTGGATACAGATCGACCACGCCTCCCAAATGGGTGATTATAGCAACCACTAACAACAATCTAAGCGGTCCCACCGTCATAGAGCGTATCCATGGCAACCATTATCAACAGAGATGTGGGCATATGCAATGCCACATAGTGCGAGGAAAACAAATGTGGGATGTATGTGACAGTTAATTAATTACTAGCTCGATCACCCAACCTAAGTGAATCTAAAGTGGACAAGACACCAGATCAGTACACATACCGGGGCCAACCGAGATTGCACCGAGAGCACCGCCTTCTGCACTCTCATTGGTCAACAAAGGCACTCCTTCTAAACTGGAAAGAGCTCATTGGTCTGACGGTCCTCACTGTTTAGAAATAAACAGAGTCCTGAAGGTAGCCCACCTAACTAACTCACTGTCACGCCAATAACTGTCGGCAGTCAACATCATGCACTCTGCTATACAACCTCAGGCAAGCATTCAATCGCGCACACACCCAGTAGTAGACACCAAGGGGAAAAAGGAAACAATATACACAAACCTCCAAATAAGATCAATGTGGTGCGGCTCTGTATAAACTTCCGGGGTCCAGCGCTGAAAACAGAGCAATGAAAAACAAGCATAGTATACACGACCCCCAAAAAACATTAATCAAGCGTAATCTCCCATTGTGGATATACCCCTCATCCATATCAGTTACCTGTCACTATCATAAAAACTCAACGTATTTTAAGCCCAAAGTCTATCCATTACAATGTATACACGAAAAATATATAGCTCTGAAAACAGAGTTTGGTGTCTACTACTAGGTGTGTGCGTGATTGAATGCTTGCCTGAGGTTGCATAGCAGAGAGCATGATGTTGAGTGCCGACAGTTATTGGCGTGACAGTGAGTTAGTTAGGTGGGCAACCTTCGGGACTCTGTTTGTTTGTTTCTTAACAGTGAAGACCGTCAGACCAATGAGCTCTTTCCAGTTTAGAAGGAGTGCCTTTGTTGACCAATGAGAGTGCAGTAGGCGGTGCTCTCGGTGCGATCTCGGTTGGCCCCGGTATGTGTACTGATCTGGTGTCTTGTCTGCTTTAGATTCACTTAGGTTGGGTGATCGAGCTAGTAATTAATTAACTGTCACATATATCCCACGTTTGTTTTCCTCGCACTATGTGGCATTGCATACGCCCACAATTCTGTTGATAATGGTTGCAATGGATACGCTTTATGACGGTGGGACCGCTTAGATTGTTGTTAGTGGTTGTTATAATCACCCATTTGGGAGGCGCAGTCGATCTGTATCCAATCATCTGTCTTTGGGTGCGGGCTAGTTCACTTTCATGCAGCACAGGGGTACCTATTAACTGGGGGAACTCGAGTATTGTGTGAACACGTATCACCGTTGGTACTTAGTAACATATATTTTCTCATTAACACTTGATGTAACACATTTATTAGTCTATTATATTTTATGGGCATGTTCATAGCAATGCTTTGTTTTTGCACAGTTGGGCAACCTTCATGTGAGGGCCTTCTGATGTGTGCACACAGTTTTTCATGATTGGTTAACAGCAAAGGGGGATGGTTTACAGGCCTTTATAAGCTTGTTCATTTTCACTATTGTGTTGTCAGAAGAAGGGACGTTTGAGGTCCCGAAACGTCACAGATAAATATTTTTCACAGATGTCCAAAGTCCAGTGAGTGCTTCATTCCGCTTCTTTTATATATATATATATATATATATATATATATATATTCCTATATACACTCATGAATATCTAGGTATAGATATATGTTGTACCAAAATGCCATCATATATACAGTACTGTTCAAAAGTCTTAGGCTACCACCATTAGCTTTGTTGTTTTAGCAATGGTATAATGACCATAGATAATTATTTCTCAGTCTCTTTATTACAATACAACCAGAAAATACAGGATGTGTGTATGCAGTATTAAAAAAAAACAGAAAAAAGGGGGGGCGGAGCCATCTACAAACGAGAGCAGTCGCACATATGTGGAGCTCCTAGGTAAAATAGGGTTAATAGACACTATTAAAGCTTAAGTTTAGTGAAGTTACCCAAACTTATAGGGTTATTTCATCCAATTTAGCATACCTAGCATCACTGACCACCGTAGCCAAATTTTACGGCACTCCGAGTGTTAGTGTTCTGGGGCTCGAAAGCAACAACAGAACAAAAAGCACCTACCTCAGAAAAAGCAGATCAGACTCAAACACGGTCAGAGGTACTGACCACACGATAAAGACATCTGGAGCGTTAGCGCTACAGGAGCTGAAAGATCTGGCTTCGTGGGTGTTAAAGTATCTGGAAGGACTCTGAAGCATCGATATAGCCAACATCGACAGGATAGGTTTCTTAAACTACTCCAGAGAAGCGGCATCAGTAATTGCACACCCATTCAACAGAGCACTTTGGCACGAAACACCACCATTTTCAGCAGAAGTGCAGGGACATCTCTTATCACAGCCAACTGAAATGGGTGAGAAACAGAGGTGAGAGCCTCCTGTCTTATTACATAAACTCATCTAAACTTCACAAACAAAAAGGGGACCTTAACTTAACAGTGCCATTTACCCCGTTTAACAAACACTAGCCTGCTGTTGCTCCCCATGCTGCAACGTATCCAGCAGGCCCTAACAGGCCACATAATCCACTGGGCTCACTGTATTTATACCACTTTACCACACTGCAGCTCCCATCAGTTCATTCACTGTTGATGACTAAAGATGCTTACTAGAAAACAGATTAATATAATGAGCCAGTAAAACAAGAATCAAACAAGGCACTCTCTCCCTCATTTCCAGCTGAACATGGCTTCAGCGGGTCATATCCACCATCCCTCATACCATGATTGTCCAGTGAGGACACTAGCCCTGGGGAGTAGTTCCACTTTTGTATAAATTCAGCTCAATAGAACCAGAATGATTATCCTTCAAATTAACACCCCATAAGTAAGAATTTCATATCAAGAACATGAAGCATGAATAAATTACCCTGAAGGGGGGATTTGGGGGATATTAGCACCGCTTGCCAGCAAAAAGGGCCCTTGAGTGGGGTTGAATGCTGAGAGTTTACATTCAATCAGCAACACCTCCAGAAGATCTCTTTTTCTATCATCCTAAAAAAGAAAATAGCCAAACTTTCTACAGGGCTTCTCAACTTGCTACCTCCCAGATTAAAAATGTCACACACTGATAAAAAAAGCAAAGACAACCTGAAGGGCCTAAGCACACTGTCGCAGATCACTTCAACAGCAAGATCCAGCTTGACAGAGAGTGTTCAGATGAGGACTCCAGGGACTCTCATATGTCATTCAAGGACACCCCTGAGCCAGAAGCCTCCACAATGGCTAGACCATCAAATGTGGACTCTCCAGTCCTAGAATCCATAAAGGCTCTCTCTATCAAACTAGATACTTATTACTATGCCCTAAATAATGAGATAAGAAGTTTGGTAGCAGAGCTTTGAATGCTTTGGGGGAGAGGTCTGATACTATCAAAAGTAAACAGGAGGACCTTGCAGTCGACCAAGCTAACCTACTATCCTATGCCTAAATGCTTGTGGAAACCATTTCTGATTAAGAGGCCAAAATGGCAGACCTGGAGGATAGGTCCCACCTCATTAACATTAGGATAACAGGAATCCCTGAGGAAGTAGGTACAGCAGACTTACCAGTATATCTGTATATATACTTTATCTGTATATCTGCGTATTTAAGGAACTTCCTCAGGACTCTGATTCACTAATAAATAGAGCACACAGGTCTTTATGGCCTAGATCAGCATCTACAGACCTGCCGAGGGATGTCATTATCCAGCTCCATTACTATATGTTTAAGGAACAACTCTTGAGAGCTGCATTTACCAACAAATCTCTTTTAATTATAAGGATGTCCAGCTACTTCCTGATCTGTCCTCCAACACCTTAGCCAAAAGAAGATAATTTCTAATGATTACACAGAATCTAAGAAGATGTGGAGTTAAGTGCAGATGGGTATTCTTAGTTAAACTATTCTTTTAACATCACACTGGATCAGTGCAAGACTGATTATTATGTACACTTGGATAGCATTCACATTCCTTAATGGCTAAATGAGTATAGAGCAATGTGATTGTGGCAGAAATAGGCTGTTTTAAAATGTAACCTTTATTAGGATAATTAAAAAAAATGAAAAAACATACACACACACTTTAAAACACAACTGAGTTTTTGCTGGTAAGAGATAATAGTAGATGAACCCACATATATGGCAGGGATGGTACTTCAATATGTATAAGATGCAGATCTAGGATGTAGGTTACAGGTATTAATCCATAGCCTGTACATACATATTATTAAATGCAGGTCAGGCAGAGTATACTTTCAAAAAAGATGTGATAATAGCACTGTTTATAAAAGGACATAAATCTATACTTACTAAGCAGTTTGCGGCTCTAGTTTTTTGAGTATACTATGGTCCTCTTAATTAGAGCTGTCAAAGTAACTATATATGAAAATATTCAGTGTAAATTGTATAGTTCTGGTGCTGTTATTTAGATTATTTAGATCTCCTAGATAACTATGAATAAAGTGCTACTCAGGCTAACTCATATAGTGATACTCACACCGAATGGTATTACTCAGATGGTCTATATGAACCTCCCTGGCTATATAATAATGCCCATGATAAATGTGTACAAGCTGAAAAAATAATAATAGTTATAGGTCAATGGACATGCGCATACATTTGCAGCGTGTCCTTAGTAATTATATTTCTTTTTCTGCCTTGTATCAGCTAAATTACCAGCTTCTCCTTGCTAGTTAAAAGCTACTAAGCAGGGGGGAGTTTAATGATGATAAATAAACCACTATTCATACTTTGTGGGCAACATTGAAGGCTTATATGAGAGGCCACTTTATCAAGCAGGCAGCGATAGCCAAAAATAAATTAGGAGGCACACTGGCAGAATTAACTTGTAAGTTATGCCTACTAGAGAATCAGCTCTCGCAGCAATATTCTCCAACCCTCAATAGTCAAATTTTGTTAATAAAATCCCAAATTCGTAACTTAGAACTTCTACTAGTCCAGTGAATATTAGAAAAGTTTAGGCAAATGTTCTTTTATGGCTACAAAAAACTTACAATTTCTTTAGCTAACAAATTATGCAACAGAACGGCCCAACGTAGGATTGCTATTATTAAAAAGGGTACAGCGATTGTGACCTCCACTAAATACATTGGACAGACCTTCTGTCAATACTATAAATCCCTATACAATCTAAGTCCACATCCCAAAGATCCTGAAATACCCTTTTAAACCATCCAAACGTTTCTTAGCACATTACAGCTCCCAGCCCTTTCAAAAGATTCTATAGAACTCCTCAACAGCCCTATCTCAGTCTCAGAAATACACAAGGTAATTAAGCATCTGAAATTAGGGAAGGACCCGATGGGTGCACAGGGAAATTTTATAAAAGTTTCTGGGAATCTTTAGTCACTGTCCTCCATAGATTATTTAATGAAGTTATGATAATGGGGAAGTTCACTCCAGAATACATAAAGGCATCAATAGCGACCTTAATAAAACCGGACAAAGACCAACAAGAATAAGGTAGTTATAGACCTATCTCCTTAATAAATATAGATACAAAAATGTATTCTAAAGTTTTAGCTAACCGCCTAGCCAAGGTCATTTAATCTATAATACATGGAAACCAAGTGGGGTTCATTCCAGGAAGGGAGGGATCCGATAATACAAGATGAATCTTACATATAATAACTGAGGCCAAAAGACGTGCACAACCCCTCTTTGCCCTATTATTAGATGCAGAAAATGCATTTGACAGGGTAAGGTGGGACTATTTATGGGAGACATTGAGGGTGTTTCGGCTTCCTGAACAATTCATTATGGCAGTGAGATCACTGTACTTGTGCCCCTCTGCCCCAGTTAGAGGTGTAGGTTTTAAATTGGAAAGATTCAATATCTCAAACGGCACAAGACAGGGGTGCCCATTTTCACCCCTAATTTTTGTATTGGTGATAGAGCCCTTAGCACAGGCTATCAGGCAGGATGACAAAATAGAGGGGATTGATTTTAGAGACTCTCGGCATAAGAGCTCTTTGCCGATGATATCACTCTCCTGTTGACATCACTTCTAACATCACTGCCAGCTGTTCTAAATTTGATAAGGCAATTTGGGAGACATTAGTTACTATAAGCTGAATGTGGCCAAGACTGAAGCACTCCCCATAGGTATATCTACTACAGATATTAACTTCCTTAAGAGTAATTTTAACTTCAGCTGATCTGTAGACTGTATTAAACATCTAGCGGTCACCTAGCGGTCATCACCAAAAACAGAGAGACTTTCTGAATTTACCACACTTTTAAACTCCTGGGAATTCATGGAGATCTCATGGTCTGGGAGCATTGCAGCGATTAAGATGTTGTTCCTTCCAAAACCTACCTATTTATTTCGTTGTATTCCTTTACAAATTCCTAGCTTCATTCTTAATAAGCTACAAGGCATTGTGTCTACATATTTCTGGAAAGGTAAAAGGCCACAAGTATCTAGACATACACTACAAAAAGCAATTAGACAGGGAGGTCTGGCCTTGCCTAACATTATACTTTACCATGATGCTTCTAGACTTACACACATTATGGGTTGGAGCACTACAGTTTCCACCCTCAGATGGCAGGAGGTTGAGAGGGCCTTAATACTGGACACTATTCAATTGACAGATCTAATATGGATGCCTTCCTATTATAGAGGAAAAGTGGGTTTCAGTCACCCCATTATATTAGATGAACTCCTATACTGGGACAAACATCTACATTCTCAAAACATAGCCCTGCATCCTTCACCAATGCACTCAGTAGTAATCATAGTGAACTGCCTTCAGGAAACACATACTAACTTCTGGGGGAGCCTAGGAAACTTAGTGATAGAGGACCTAGTTGTACAGACTTTCTGTCAATACTATAAATCCCTATACAATCTAAGTCCACATCCCAAAGATCATGAAATACCCTTTTATACCATACAAAAGTTTCTTAGCACATTACAGCTCCCGGCCCTTTCAAAAGATTCTATAGAACTCCTCAATGGCACTATCTCAGTCTCAGAAATATGGGAGGTAATTATGCATGTGAAATTAGGGAAGGCTCGGGACCCGACGGGTACACAGGAACATTTTATAAAAGCTTTTGGGAATCTTTAGTCCCTGTCCTCCATAGATTATTTAATGAAGTTATGACAATGGGTAAGTTCACTCTAGAATACATAGAGGAATCAATAGCGACCTTAATAAAACCAGACAAAGACCAACAATAATGAGGTAGTTATAGACCTATCTCCTTAATAAATATAGATACAAAAATGTATTCTAAAGTTGTAGCTAACCGCCTAGCCAAGGTCATTTCATTTATATAATATATGGAGACCAAGTGGGTTTCATTCCAGAAAGGGAGGGACCCAATAATACAAGATGAATCTTACATATAATAACTGAGGCCAAAAGATGTGCACAACCCCTCCTTGCCCTGTCATCAGATGCAGAAAAAGCATTTAACAGGGTAAGGTGAGACTATTTATGGGAGACATTGAGGGTGTTTCGGCTTCCTGAACAATTCATTATGGCAGTAAGATCACTGTACTTGTGCCCCTTGGCCCAAGTTGAAAGATTCAGTATCTCAAACGGCACAAGACAGGGGTGCCCTTTTTCACCCTTGCTTTTTGCATTGGCGATGGAGCCATTAGCACAAGCTAAGTGGTAATCACCAAAAACAGAGAGACTTTCTGAATTTACCACACTTTTAAACTCCTGGGAATTCACAGAGATCTCATGGTCTGGGAGGATTGCAGCGATTAAGATGTTGTTCCTTACAAAACTTACCTATTTATTTTGTTGTATTCCTTTACAAATTCCTAGATTTATTCTTAATAAGCTACAAGGCGTTGTGTCTACATATATCTGAAAAGGTAAAAGGCCACAAGTATCTAGATATACACTACAAAAAGCATTTAGACAGGGAGGTCTGGCCTTGCCTAACATTATACTTTACCACAATGCTTCTAGACTTACACACATTATGGGTTGGAGCACTACAGTTTCCACCCTCAGATGGCAGGAGGTTGAGAGGGCCTTAATACTGGACACTATTCAATTGACAGATCTAATATGGATCCCTTCCTATTATAGAGGAAAAGTTGGTATCAGTAACCCCATTATATTAGATGAACTCCTATACTGGGACAAACTTCTACATTCTCAAAACATAGAGCTGCATCCTTCACCAATGCACTCAGTAGAAAGCATAGTGAACTGCCTCCAGGAAACACATATTAACTTCTGGGGGAACCAAAAGTAACTCACAGGTTGCTTGGAAAAGAAACCTTGATCTGACTGTGGACACTGACATATGGTTTAGAGAAATAATGATAGCCAAAAAGTTTCTGCACTGTGCCACACTATGGGAATTACATTATAAAATCATAGTGAGATGGCATCTAGTGCCAAATTGCCTACACCATATTTTCAGGAATACCTCTCCTCTGTGTTGGAGAGAATGTGGACAGGAGGGAATTTGGGTTTATGTGTGGTGCTACTGCCCAAAAATCAGACCCTTTTGGAGGGCCTTGTTTTGGGCTTTTGAGATACTTAAATTACAACCTTCCTTTCATTCCCGTGGTGGGACTACTCCATCTCCAATTTCCAAAAATGTCTCTACCTTGAAAATGATTCCTTATATATATTGTCAAGCTGACAATAGCCAGAGATTGGAAGCAAGCTCTTACTCCTCAAATTCAAAGGTTTATAGTCCTCATAAAAAAAAAAAAATTAAAATGGAGACATACGTTTTTGGTCTTTTAGATAAGATGGAGCTTCACCAAGACATTTGGGAACATTGTTCAGATTGTTTTGCTGATTAATTCAGATAATATGCTTTTCTTTGTTCCTTAATATTCCCCCTCCATTTTTTTCTCTATTATCACTCTATTAGGCAAAACACTTCAACAGGGAGTTTTAACTATCTTTCCCCTTACAGAAAATAAGGTATCAAAAGCTCAAGACCCACATAAGGTTGCATTGTTATCTCTTAAATCATTCAATCCAAAAATATATGATGTAAGTGATGATATGTTATCAAAGATTTTAAGATGTACCTCATCTGTTCCTTGTTTCTTTTTATTGGTTTTCATGGAGTGTACATCAAATGATTATACAATTGTTATGCTAAATATCTTAATGAAAAATTTTAGCATAAAAAAATCAGAAAAAAAATCAGAAAAAAATGCTTCTATAGGATAATGTTGCAAGTATTTAGTATGACCTCCCCTTAAACTTAATCAATAGCAGTAACCTGGCTCTCGTAAACCTAAATAGAATAAAACCCAAATTAATGTCATTGCTAACACCT
>CAJPDP010159228.1:0-10244 GCA_905336975.1 Bombina variegata variegata | reverse complement strand
GAAACCATAAGTGCATTGCTGCTCCTTCAACAAATGACACCAAGAGAATGAAAGAGATTAGATAATAGAAGTAAATTAGAAAGTTGTTTACAATTGTATTCTCTATCTGAATCATGAAAGAAAAAATGTTGAGTTTCATGTCCCTTTAAGTCATTGGCAAATACACACACAAAACAACACAATAGCACTGTGCTATGTGACAGCCATTCACAAAATGCATAGAAACTGAAGCCTCAGAAATCAAGCATCCAAAAATAATGTGCACAATTTGGAAAGTTTTTTTTTTAAAGGGAAAGTAAAGTAAAGGGACAGAAAAGTCAAACTTAAACCTGTATGATTCAGATGGCGAATGCCATTTTAAGAACCTTTTAAATTAATTTTGTCAAATTTACTTTATTCTCTTGGTATCCTTTGTTGAAAACGAATATGTACATATCCTACACTAGTGGGAACAAGCTGGTGATTGGTGTCTGCACACATTAGTCTCTTTTCATTAGCTAACTAGATATTTTTAGCTAGCTCCCAGTAATGACCTTTTGTTCCTTCAGCAAAGGATACTAAGACAATAAAGCCCTTATTTTATTCTTTTAAGAATATCATGTGTGACATTTTTAAATATCTATTTCTGGTAATTGTACACTGGGTCTGCTCACCTATAATGTGGTTTATTTTTAAACAAAATTAACATTTTAGTTCAGTAAAATTCCTCAATATATTTTTATTTTGAAATTATACTTAATTAGTTAAAGTTGCTCCACATCTGGTGAGTCAATGACAAGAGGCACATGTGTAGCCATGAATCAATAAGATGGCTCCCTGCACTGCTGCTCTTAACCCTATCTAGATCTTTTTTTTAGCAAATGATATCAAGAGAACAGAGTACATCTGATAAAAAGAAGAACATTGAAAAGCTTTAGTTTAATTATTATTATTTAGGACCCTTTAAACAATGATTTTTGACCTATAATTTATTAATAATCAATTGTGGAAACAATTTATAAAGGAATAGAATTTAAGCTAAAGAGACCTAAACACACAAATAAAAAGTAAGGATTTATTTTTAGAACAGGTTATGAATTATATATACAAATAAAATATGTATTATATAAAAAAGTAAATAATTCTTGTGATATATGAGCCTCTCTCTTTGGCCCCATATTTAGTGGTGTCACATTATGTGAGATTGACTATTCTTACATGGTGCTTTAATGAAATATTACTATATATAGATACATAATAAGGGCATTTTGAAGCCGTCTTGGTTAATAACCTCTCCATTAAATATTCTATAGATGTGTAGTAAGGCCACTTTGAAGAGTAAAAAGATATTTAGGTCCCTATTTATTAACATGCAGCTGGACAAGGCTCCCAGACAGGAAACGTGTCAATCTACATTTGCAGGGAGCGAGGCAGCATTCGCAGCCAGCATTTAAAACTGCACAACTGATCACGCTGCCCCATTTCAGGAAGAAGTTTGACAAATTGTAGGTTTGCAGTAATACAGAAGTGCTATGCTATTGAAAGTTATGTTGGAAGCTTCACAGCTACACATTGTCTGTAGCACCCACATTAGCTGGCTGCTTGTATTAAAGTAGAATTGTAACATAAAAAATAAACATTTACAGACACATATTTAAACAAAACCTAGGAGTATAGTATATCTACAGTGCATAGATTTAACTGCACTGTTTCAAAGCTGTATTAATTGCCACTGTAAATGTGTGAAAAGAGCATGCATAAGTAATAATGTTTTAGAATGGATTTCCAAGAGAATCAAAGGAAAAGCATATTAAAAGTCCTGCAATAATGTGCTTATAATACCAGTGCCGGTTTGTTCACGTGCACTGCTATCATACAGAAATTAATTTGAAAAGCTGTAGGTTATTGTGGGTTTTCAAACATATTGAAATGGGATTAAATTTGAAAACTGAACAAAAAGCCACGTGAAGCACTTCACACTGCAATTTTGAATTGTAATGAATGCCATTATATTCAAGAACATTTATTTATATAGCAAAAATATGTTTATAGTCACTAGATCACTAAGGACCATATTAAATGTCTGTATTCTGTTAGCTTACAACATACTTGAAAATTAAGAGCGAGTCCAAAGCTGAAATGGACAGGCATATGGATGTGATGCAAAACACCCAAGGTAGAGGCGTTTTAAGTTTACAAAATACATATCTTTAATATGGTCCTTCTATAATGTCTCATAAAGGACTTTCCACCTTTAGTGTATAAGAATGAAAATTAAAGAAAAGGCTTGTTAAATATTGCTTTAAATTATTCTGTATATACATTTTTAGATGACCCCCCAGTAGCCTTTATTCTATCAGTTTCACTCTTTTAAAAACAATTAAAAAAAAAAAACACCCAAAAACCTTGTCTTCAGATATGGTATCTTATAAGGTTGTCACATGTACTCCCTCCTGCACATTTTCAGTTAAATTGACATGAAATCCAAAAATTTGCTTTCATAATTCATATAGAGAATACAATTTTAAACAACTTTTTCAATTTACTACTGTTATCAAATTTTCTTCATTCTCTTGGCATCCTTTGCAGAAGGAGCAACAATGCTTTACTGGGAGCTAGGTGAGCAGACCCAGTGAACCAATCACAAGGGGAATATATGAGCAGCCACCAATCAGCAGCTAATAATAGAAGTAAATTGTAACATTGTTTAGCCTTGCATGCTCTATCTGAATCATGAGAGTTTAATGTTGACTTTACTGTCCATTTAATCTCTCACATGTCATTGGTCTCTACAGTTTTAGTGAAGTGCAGCTAGTGAGCTTGATAAATGTAAGGGTAAAGATCCTTCATATTAGTGGAGGAAATTACTTTGGGCATCTGCAGAAAAATTACGCTATAAGCCATAGTGGCATAACCAAATTACACAAATAGTAGTCCATAGAGCTAGTAAAGTAGATACAATGATTTCATTTAGAAGAAAAGGATCCAAGGAGACTAAGAGAATGAGGTAAATTTTAATCAGAAATGGAATGAAAAGTCTAATAATTGAAACTCAAAGGGACATGAAACCCAAAATGTTTCTTTCATGATTCAGATAGAGAATACAATTTTAAACAACATTCCAATTTACTTCTATTATCTCAATTGCTTCATTCTTTAGATATCCTTTGTTGAATAAATAGTAATGCACATGGGTGAGCCAATCACACGAGGCATCTATGTGTAGCCACCAATCAGCAGACAATGAGCCTATTTATATATTCTTTTTAACAACGGATATCAAAAGAATGAAGGAAATTAGATAATAGAAGTAAATTGGAAAGTTCTTTAAAATTGCACCTTCTTTCTAAATAAAAAAAAATTTATATATATTTGGGCTTCATGTCCCTTTAACACTATCTGAATCACAAACTTTTTTTTTTTTAAAGGGATACTAAACCCAATTGTTTTCCTGTGTGATTCAGATAGAGCAGGCAATTTTAAGCAACTTTCTAATTTACTCCTATTATCAAATTTTCTTCGTACTCTTGGTATCTTTATTTCAAAAAGCAGGAATGTAAGCATAGAAGCCGGCCCATTTTTGGTTCAGCGCACTGGATAGCGCTTGCGTATTGGTGGATACATTTAGCCACCAATCCGTTAACTGTACCCAGGTGTTGAATCAAAGATGGGCCAATATTCTATCAAAAACTCCAAGAAATCAAAAAACTCTCCATGTCGGCGAGGTTTTGAATATCAGGCCCTATGTAAGTGCACACCTCAACTGTAGCTATAGCAACTGTGAAAGCGTCTTTCAGCAACACCATAAAAGAAGCTTTTGTTAGCAATCTTATTTAAACAATTCAACCTGCTAGGTGCACAGATGAGAGCATGTTTCCGTGGCTTATTATCACGTTAAAGGGACATGAAACCCAAAAACGTTCTTTCCTGAGTTAGACAGAGCATAAAGTTGTAAACAAGTTTCCATTTTGCTTCTTTTATAGAATTTGCTTTGTTTTCATGGTATTCTTTGTTGAGGAGATACCCAGGTAGGTGTTTGGAGCACTACGTGGCAGGAAATAGTGTGCTTGCAAAGGATAATATTCTTGCAAACTGCTGTCATATAGTGCTCCAGACAGAAAAACATTGAAGCTTTTTTAAAAAAAAAATATATACCAAGAGAACAAAGGTAGTAGTAAAAATCGCCTATTTAGGGGGCATTTAGAATCCTTATCCAATGGACTATTTTATGCAGAATACAATAATATTTTCTTCCTAATAATGACAAATTTATGGCTATTATATTATGGTTTTCAGATGATTGGCAGGTAAACAGTTGGTTATGAACGATAAGAGACTAATATATGACAATGAAATAGCTGCAAGCTCTCATTTGATCTCAGAAATGTGGTAAAGTTATCCCAGTTTCAATAGAACATACAAAAAGGCAAACGTAATTCTCTGACTGTTGAAGCTTTAAAAGCTATAAGAGTTTTACATTTTACTATACACAAGAGCTAGATCCATTATCTCCATTAATATGCAGTTATGCGCAACGTCATACTGCAGCAAGTTCTATTACACATAAACTGTATCCTGTAGTACACAAGTCACTTACTTCTCATCTCTCAAATGTTTGCAAAACATTCAGCAAATCCTCTAGGAAACTACTGGCTAAAATGAAACCCTAATTAGTTTGATGAACACCATTTCTCCTGGGAGGATATGCGAGCCGTCCTACCATTTGCACACTGTGGCAGAGATTTGATGAGGCTCAGAGGAACACTATAGATCAGTGATCTCATAGTACCAAATTGCGGACCTCAAAATAGTTGAATCTGGCCCTCCCTTGTTTAATGGGTAAATTGATCATTTGGCTCCATCAATTTTTTTAGGGTTCTAATTGGTGTAACAAGTTGATGTTCTATATAGGCACTGCTTAGATAAATGTCACTTTTTATTCTGTTCCAGAATGATCATTTCACTTGGTACTCACCAGATAAATATACACAACTGTGTATGTCTATTAAGGGCTACAACTCCCATCATGCACTACTACTTGGGTAAATGTAACTTCCTGTTCTAGTATATTCAGTTACACAGCACTCATTCTGTTCAAGTGGCCCCCATGGGAGAAGAACACTTGGCCAGTGGCCCCCGGATACAATGAGCTTGATACCCCTTGCTATAGACACTACATCACTCAGATATTCTGTACAGGTGACTTGTATTGAAATTTTAACAGGATTATACCATAAAACCACTGACTAAATTTACTTTGTACATTCTGGATATAAAAAAAATGAATGAAAAGCCATAAACCTTTAACAAATGAAAGAGCTGTACAGACCCAGAGGCAAACTGCAATATTATATATACTGACAATCAGTACTTTTAGGTTTCTATATATTTGTACCGGGTGGTATCAATATCCCCAAAATGGTGTGTTTCTTCATGGGAAAGATGCAGGATTCATTTACATCAGGGCCACCCAATCTATGATGTGTGGGTCACATCTGACCCTCCAATGGTTTTTGTATGGACCTCAACTCCACTAAGCAGTAAATAGACATTGGTCATTTGTTGCACAGGTCTTATTGGGTACTTAAAGGAACATGAAAGTCAAAATTAAACATTTTCTATTCAGATAGAGCATGCAATTTAAAAAAAAAACGTTTCAATGTACTTCTATTATCAAATGTACTCTGTTCTCTTAGTATCCTTTGTTGAGAAGCATACATAGGTAGGCTCTGGAGCAGCAATGGGAGCTAGATGCTGTTTGGTGGCTATAGGCCTCTTGTCATTGGCTCTCCAGATGTGTTTAGCTAGATCCTAGTAGTGCATTGTGGCTCTGGAACTGAATTTAACTGTGTCTTTGCAGGGGTTAAACAGAGCTAAGGTATTCCATTATTGCACTGTGGTCTGAATAAAACCCATCAAAACATTTTCTTTTATGTCCCTTTAAACATTTGTATTTGTATCAAATCTTGTATAACTGAGTAGTATATGCAGTTACATTAAATTCATTATTAGCAACTACAGTAAGTACCAATGTAATTTTTAAGTAAAATATAATTATAATCTAATTTTATTTTGAGGCATTATGTTTACTGCAAGTATGAGCATAATGTAATGTGCCCATTGGTCAATCCCACCATTAGTGACTGCCCTTTATTCAAAACAAGTTTAGGCAACCGTAATTAAAATAATGGGGGAAAAAATGCATTTAACATACTCGCTTAAAGGATGGCCTCACAATATCCCTTTGTGTGGAATTATATTCAGACCTCGGAACTGTCCCTACTTGAGAGGGACAGTCCCTAATCTAATTCTGAGCTCTGCCCAACTGTTCCGCTGAGAAAGCTATATGTCTCGATTTGCTGAATTCCTCATTAGACCTGCACTTATGCCACCCAGCCACGCCCACAAACAAGACACGCCCACAAACTGCCAGACACTCACATGATCCCATCCATTAGCCCACTGTGATCCTGCTTCTCCCAACAAGACCCCACCCACAAAATGGCAATGGCACCATTCAACCTCTTGAGTCCATGAGGTATGTATTTAGCTACACCATTTTGCTTCACCATTATCCACTGTTCAAATCTTGAAAGTATCTTTACAGGCTGTAAAAAAGATGATGCTAAGGGATACAAGGATTTGCAGTCTCTTCACAACAGAAAACAGCTTTCATTTAGCATTTTTATAACAGCAGCAGCAAAGTTGGAAAAACTGGATACATTTTCTAAATGCAAAATTCTATTGCTCTTAATTATATGCATAAACCATATACGTACAGCCTGCTGTGTAGTGTTGGCAACGAATGAAAAATAGTAGTTGCATGGTATTTGAAAACAGTAAGTATATAATTTTAGAACATATTAAAAATGCATTTAAGAATGAAAGGCACAGCTTTACAATGTGGAACAAAACCAGTGTGAAAATCAAACATTTTTGTTTTCTTTTAAGAAAAACGTCATTGCCTTAAAGGGACATAAATCTCCAAAATGGGTTTCCATGTGTTATAAAAATCATCTTTATAAAATATATTGCTGAAAACACAAGAAAAGCTCACAAACTCTATTTTGTTGCAAATTAATATTATTTAGTAGCCTACTATGTATAGAGAAAATCATCTCCATAGAGAAAATAATATCAGAACTAACAGATCAAGCATTGTTAAAATCATCTCATTTGGCCTACATTCTCCCTAACAATAAGAGCTAGATTACAAGTAGAGCGCTAATTTATCACTCGCCCGTAAATAGGCAAACTAGCCCTTTTACGGGCCCGTGATAAATAACAGCCATTACAAGTGGCTGGTTAATGCTACCGCGAGCTTGCAGTAGAAATTAGCTCTCTGAAAATTAATCTGGTTAATTTTCAAGATAACCACCACTTGCCCCCAAAATAAACAATATTTTTTTTTATTAAAAAAAAATTAGCAAAAAAAAACCTGCAAAAAGCAGTCATGAGGGGTTAAAGTTGGCGGTCACTGAAAACTGCCTTTACATATCGTTCTATGGGAACTGTGTGTTCCCCGTAAATATATATGCAAGGTCGCGTTCGCATTGCACCTAACTTGTAATACAAGCACACATTTGATTGCGCTGGTATTACAAAGTTGAATGCAAATATTGCTTTCGAGGAAGCAATATTTTGCGCTCCAGTTATAATCTATCCCTAAGTGTTTAAAGGGACATTAAACTGCTGAGCACAACTACAATAGAATGGTTACTACTCGTTATGTTACTGTATTTCCTCTTTTAACAACTTAAAGATGCCAGGTAATTCACCTCTTTCTACTGGGTGCTTCCATCTTGGACGACACATATTCTCACACCCTGTAACAGAAGGGGCACACTCACAGATAACTGTTGCTTGCTTTTTTATGGATGTATCATTTGCCTTGGTTAGCGTGTAAGATAAAGATTGTGAGCTTTATTTCCTTGCATTTTGTACACAGTTTTACAGTTATGAAAAATATACAGCAGCTGTTGCAAAAATGTGACACTCTGTATTTTGCATGCTAGCTTGAGGCAGGGGCCACAGTTGTCAAAAAGCTGTCAACTTCACTGATCTGTAAATGAGCACCACTTCTGTCACAGGGTGTAAGAATACCTGTGCTCCAAGATGGCGCCCAGTATGAAGGTGTGGAGCCTAACCACAAATGTGTTAACAGGAGAACAGCTTTGAAGAGAGCTGCAGACGCAGGAGAAAAACAATAGCATAGTGAGCAGTAACCATTCTTTCTTTAGAGCACTGTTGTTTATGTTACTAGTAACCACCACACACACAACACACATATAAAATATTCATATATACAATAAATTATAATACACTGTATATTATTTAAAGCTGCCACATAAGAACAAGAGGAGGTTCCTCTCTGTGATTGTGAGTCATCCCCCCCCCCCCTGGTTAGTATGTGCCAGAGGATATGCAGCCTTCCTGTACAAATATAGTGGCAGATTTTTCTGCACAGCAATACTGTGGTGGCCATATTGGAAATCCTGCCACAATATTTGTAAAGGCAATTCCAAAAACGTTCCTTACAATGCAAGTCCAGGGGGTACACAGTAGCAACTCCACTACTGATTTTAGGCCCAGATAGGCCTCCTAGAAGTGTGAGCCCAGTTCAGACCGTTGAGACTCCTGTTGTTACACCATTGCATTTGTAGGGAAAGAACATCATTTTCATTGAAGGGACATGAAAATCAAAATTAAATGATTCATATTATATAGCAAGTTAGCCTCTAAGAATCTTTGTTGGTTCCTATCCATGAGAGAAACCTATGTAGGCTTAGGAGTGCACCAATGTCCTGAACACTATATGGCAACAGTGTCTGTAACAACATTATACATATAGTTACTAAGCCTAACTGAGTATACTCTTATGGGATTTGCAAGCTCTCTCTTAGGGCCTGATATTCAAAACCTTGCCGCTCAGGCAAGATATTTTAAGTTTCGTCGGTATGGCAATGCCCCTACAAAAAAATTAGAAAAGACAGATTTTATCTTGATAAATATTTATGTTGCTATGTAGTGTTCTTAACGTGGAACAGAGATTCCTACATTACAATGCAAGGTCTAAAAACATCCCAAAGATTTTGTGTGATTTTTCTCCATGCCAGCGAAGTTTTGAATATTAAGCCCTTAGTTAAACTTTGACTACCATGTGTCATTAAGTATAAATAGAACATTTATTAAAAATGCCTCAAAATTGTCATTAGAAATGTAAAAAGCTACTGCACATGTCAACAATACTGTTGATTCCCTCTGTGTGTATTTAGGTCATATACTTTTATATTTTAACATAGTATTAGTGTAAAGTTTAATGTTGTAGCTTCAGGGGACAAGAAGCCTTGACCATCAGACAGGAAGTGACCTACCTTTACATAAAGCTGTTGGAATTCATCAAGGTTGAGTCTGCCACTGGGGCAATCCTTCAGGAAGCCTTTGTACCACTGTTTCAGCTCGTGTTCGTTAAACTCTGTGCTCTTCACAAGATCCTCCATCACCTCTGGAGCAAGTTTGCTGTTCTGTTTCCCCATTTTGGTTCTAGGAAAAATAAAACACATTTTATTTAGTTAAAACTTTTCAGCAAGGAATACTATAAATCACATTTAAATGGACATAAAAAAACTTGGAAATACAAGACTTTTGTGTGGTATTGCAATAAAATAACATACTAACCAAGTGTGAACATTTTGGGAATATGTTAACATATTGTTTGATGCAATTGTTTTTCAATTGTCAAATTTCCCCCACTACTTGCTAACTAGTGTAGCATTGCATTTTTATATACAATGTTATTGTATATAATTTAAAATAGTTATTTTCGCTTGTATGTGTTATTATTTTAAACATAAATATATAATTTCAATTATTTATGTTTAAAATAATAAAACGAACAAGCAAAAATAACTACATTTTAAATTATATACAATACTTAAAATAATTTGCATTATACATGACAATGCATATCATTTTAACAGATAGAGCATCCAATTTTAAGGAACTTTCTAATTTACACCTATTATCAATTTTTCTTCATTCTCTTGGTATCTTAAGTTGAAAAGCAGAAATGTAAGCTTGGGAGCCGGGACATTTTTGGTTCGGGACCTGGGTAGCGCTTGCTGATTGGTGGCTAAATGATAGACAAATTACATTGTATATCTGAATCATTAAAGAACATTTTTGGGTTTAATGTCCCTTTAAGTTGCTGTAAAAAACATCATGTATGATTTTATTTATGTATGATAAAAAAAATAAATTTTCTT
>CAJPDP010158974.1:0-10907 GCA_905336975.1 Bombina variegata variegata | reverse complement strand
TGGTGACTGTGGAGGCCATTGGAGTACAGTGAACTCCTTGTCATGTTTAAGAAACCAGTTTGAGATGATTTGAGCTTTCTGACCCTACCAGCTGAATGTCGCAGCTGAAATTGAGACTCATCAGACCAGGCAATGTTTTTCCATTCTTCTATTGTCCAAGTTTGGTGAACATGTGCAAATTGTAGCCTCAGTTTAGCTAACAGGAGTGACACCCAGTGTGGTCTTCTGCTGCAGTAGCCTATCTACTACAAGGTTTGATGTGTTGTGCATTCAGAGATAGTATTCTGCATACCTTGGTTGTAACAAGTGTTTATTTGAGCTACTGTTGCCTTTCTATCATCTCGAACACGTTTGCCCATTCTCCTCTGACCTTTGACATCAACAAGGCATTTTCGTACAAACAACTACCGCTCACTGGATATTTTCTCTTTTTCAGACTATTCTCTGTAAACCCTAGAGATGGTTGTGCGTCAAAATCCCAGGAGGTCAGCAGTTTTTTAAATACTCAGACCAGCCCATCTGAGGCCCCCATCTTTCTTTTCTACAAAAAATATCCCAGCACTCTAAGTTGAAGCCAGTTTGTGTGGCTAGAGTACAGGGCCTTTCTAAGAAACAGTTGTTAGTGCAGGTGCAATCCGGGCTGCATAAAGAAGATGTTTATGTTGACTGGGGTGAACTGTGTGTTCCAATGTTGGATTTGGCAGAGGGAGTTATCACATTGGCTGTGTAGCGTTATTAGTACCCTAAGCATCTGAGTTAACCTTATGGCAGAATTAGCACCAAGACCTGCTAAAGAAGTGTTACAATGCCACTGATGACATCACCCTTGCTTGGTAATTCTGTATTAAAATCCTGGCATTCCTGTTTCAAACCTGCCCTTCATGTTATGACCCTAGCTTGTGTATTAGATTATGTTTCTAGACTGACCCTTTATGGAATTCTGGACTGTGAAACCTTTTGCTGACTCCTGGAACTGTGTTTTGGATAAACCTTTTAACTACTTCCCCTGCCTTGACACCTGATTATTGCTGATAATACTGGTTCCAATGTACATGGGTGAGCAAATCACATGAGGCATCTATGTGCAGCCACCAATCTGCAGCTACTGAGCCTATCTAGATATGCTTTCAGCAAAGGATATCAAGAGAATGACGCAAATCAGATAATAGAGGTAAAATAGAAAGTTGTTTAAAATGACCTGTTCTTTCTAAATCATGAAAGAATATAATTGGGTTTCCTGTCCTTTTAGTTGTGACAAATTTTGGGCCTCTATCTATATAATATAATCTGGTGATGCTTTCAATCACTCCATTGTTTTCATGTGATATATTATTTTGACTTTAAAGGGACATGAAACCCAAATGTTTTTCTTTCATGATTCAGATAGAGCATACAATGCTTAACACATTTTCAATTTACTTCTATTACCAATTTTGCTTAATTCTCTTGATATCCTTTACTGAAGGAGCAGTAATGCACTACTGGGTGTTAGCTGAACACATTGGTAATCCAATATCAAGAAGCATATACTGTATTTGCAGCCACCAATCAGCAGATAACTCCCACCTCCTGAGCGAGCTATCTAGATATGCTTTTCCACAAAGGATGCCTAGAAAACTAAACAAATTGAATAATAGAATTAAATTGGAAAGTTGTTTAAATTTGTATGCTTTATTTGAATCATGAAAGAAAAAAAATTGTGTTTTTATGTCCCTTAAAGATAAATTATTGCAGAATAATATAGTAGCCATACACCCTATATATTAAAAATGATTGAATGTATACTGTTTAATAGCTCAATTACACATATTTTGTTTCCTTATTTATTGGTAATACATTAGAGTAGTATAAAAAATGTAGGTAAAAATATAAAATACTCAAATGAATGTGACTATTTTATACTGAAACATTAACGTGTTAATAGCAGGTTTATGTGTAACAGTTTTGCAGTTTAACCACGTTTTGCATTTAGGAATATGTTTATGAAAGTTCCTGTTAACTATTCCATAGCAATCTTGTTAGTTGTTACGATTGTGTGAAGATGTACTGATAATGATAAGCATTATATAAAGATCCACGCAAGCACCCTCTGAAACATGACAGGAGCCTAATGTGGCTCAGAAAAAAGTAATAAAAAAGTATTTTAATATAGATAATGCACAATAACATTTGACAGTTAAAGTATCTGCAAAAATATATGTGCTTTATTTATATCTGAAAAAATGGACATTTATTTGACTATTTAAAAAATATAATTGGAATTATATTATATCTTTATCAAACCACTATTTTTTTAAATGGGAATCACTATCAAAGATGAATATTCATTCATATTCCTATTAGTTAATTATAACTAATATTATCTACCTATATCTCTGTATATCTATTTTAACTATTTTGCAATTTTTTTGATCATTTATTAGTGTTTTTCTTCAGAGGTAATTTATTATTTATTGTCTACATTTATGGAGGCATTGTTTTTATTTTAACTATAAACTTAGGAGTCATTATTACATTATAAGCTTGCTCTTATTATAAAAAAAAATTTGCAGAAAATAGTCCATTCTTCAAAATTGTGTGGAAGTAATAAAACAGCATGAAAATGTAAATGTTTACTGAATCTTTCCTGGAGTTTATATCAGTCTTTTTTTTTTTATGAACAAACGTACTAATTTCTTAAAGTTGTAAATTAAATTATTATTATTATTTAGGTTCCACAGCTAATAATTTTATGAAATGGAATCTCCAATGTCAGTTATACTGATTTCTCAAGATTTTTTCTCAAATCTCTCAAATCATCTTTAATATACTGTATATTTATAAATTATTACATTCTTCTTTGATATTGAATTAAAGTAGGTACCATACATGCAAAAATAATATTCACTGTAGTCTAAAATATTATTTATATTTAACATAACATGCCCCTAAATATTTTGCCTCTCAAGTAATGTAATATTTGATGGTCTCCTTACATTTATTTTTAATTGCATATTTCTTTAAAAAAATAAAGAATTAAAATAATATATTATATTAATTGATTATGCATGTATGTGTGTATATATTTATTTTTTAAGTAAATATTATGCCTAGCTATCCTGCAATTCTTTAACTATTTCCTTACCATTGTGAAGTTACTAGAGATATCTAGGCTTCATTAAATAGGTATCTTTGTATTAAACCAGCCACTTTTTCAAACAATATGTGTGTCCGAAATATCAAGCAAAATACTCTAATTTATATGGTCAATTGCAGTTATTCAATTATCCTATAATTTATGATTCAGTCTAAAATGTTACATTTACAAAAAGGAAGTGTTCTGTTAATCAACTTGACAGACATATCCATTTATCATTTAAGTAGTTAATTTAATTATATATTTATTTTGTGATCAGTCTGTATTAGGATTGTCTTTTGTCTCTTCCCATATTTTAAAATACTTATTTTAAGGGAAAATAACCCTGCAATGTGTATTACATCTTGTAAGGACAATTTTATATATATATATATATATATATATATATATAATTATTATTTTTTCCATTGTTCTCTGTTAGTAATTGTGGTGTGGGTTTTACATCTTTAATCTTACATAAAATAAGATGTATTTGTGGTGACATTAAAGATATTCATTAAATTATTTGAAGGGTGTGGTCACCATACAAAATGCTGTACTTCCATTGTTTTAATGATGTAAATGCTATTGTCATGAAAATGAGCATAGACTGAAGTGTTATTTTTTGTTTATGAAATGTTTTAGCTATCGACTATTAAATGCTAAATAATGTCACATTCTTTGTTTATTTGCATGCATTTTATGTGATATCAATTCCATTCTGAATGCATTTAGTGAGTTTTTGAAGGTTGCTGTAAAAAAAATGCCAGGCGAAATTGCCTGTCAGATTATAAAGGTTGTCATGGCAACTATTGTACGTATGGAGTAGAGCAGCATATTGTTAACCTGTTCAGATTCAGAATGTCCTGCAACACATTTCTTTAGTGAATGTCAAGCTTAATACATAAAATACAGACTAATATAGCAGAATAACATATATCTAAAACCTTATATTTATAGTTTAAAATATTACTAAGAACAAAACATATTTTTTCTATGCAACTAATAAAATATCATAACTTACTGTATGGTTTCATATAGTATTGCTATTAAATGATAGATTAACACATGAATCAACATCCAACTACAATTGCACAATTATTTTCTGGCTTTTCATTATAAGTAAGGCTAAATATTCTTTTGAGTAACACATTAGGTGCTTATCAGAAAATCAATTGAAAACTCTGACAGGTTTTAGAAATAAAAAGCCTCTAAGGACCTTCATATTATTTTTTCTACTCAACTTTTCTGCTGTTAAATAAATATAATGGAGGATATTATATACACAGGATGTGAAAATGGAAAATGCTAATAGTAATCAGTAGCATTTGGAATTTATTTGATGTATTAGTGAGCCAGATATATCACCAATAATATTTTAGAAAGTACTTTTATTTAGCTGGAGAATGTCTCTGTGGATTTAACTGTTATTTGAGGGACATTAAAGAATTGCTTACCTTGTTATATTTAAAAATATTTAAAGTATTACTTTTTTAAACTTTTTTTTAAAATAAAAATATATTCTTGTCCTGGGTTCAAGATGGTAATAGAGCTGTGGGAGTTGATCTAAAGCTCTCTACTCAGGAAAGATCATCTAAGAAGACTCATGAGATCCCTCACAGAATTTAAGGTAAAGTTTACCTTGAGACATGTTTATCTTACTATGTAGGGCTTTGGGTGTGAAGGAGAGACTCCTACATTATAATATAAGGTATAAAAAAAGTGTGTTTTTTTTCTCTATGCCGGGGAGTTTTGATTGTGTTAATGAGCAATCTGTTACTAAGTGTTTTAAATTTTTAATTCCAGCTTTTTCAATTGCATGATATTTTTTTAATTTATTTTTTTATTTTAATGTCCCTTCATGGTATAATACATTTAAAATCCAAAGAGTTTCTTTTTTCAAGTGTCTTTGTGAAAAAAAAGTAAATATGTTGTCAACTTAGAAGGAAGTACGAAGTGGTCATATTCAGTTATATGGATTATCAATTATTCTAAAAGAAATACTGTATACAGCAACTTCATTTCTGTAGTAGTAAGGCATAATCCTGTAATTTTTTTTGAAGATTACCATAGAGAAATTTATCATAAATCTGTCACATTGCCCCATGCAATGAATGCTGGTGTCTCCTGCTTGTCAGAATATGCCAAGCTTCAACATAAGTATAATCCTCTTAGAGAGTGCGTGTGCACTTATCTCACAACTTTATATTGTTTGACAGGGCATTCATGCTATTTAAATACATAACAAGCATCTCTTCAATGCCTGATTCTCTCAGCTACCTGCTGGTAGTCTCTGCACTATGCATTTAAGCCCTGACTGGACATCTTGCTTAGTAGTTGACTGGACATGTTGCCTAGAATTCCTCCTGGCCAGTTACTGTGTATTGTGTCTAGCTTGCCATTATCTGAATATTGTATCTTGCTGTCCATTACCTGCAAATGTTGTACTACTGGCTGTTATCTTCATTATGTCTGCTAACGGCCAATACTTCTATATTAAATTCTGCTTACCTGCATGTTGTGTCTTGCTGGTGATTACCAGCATAATGTATCCTGCTATTTTTTTATTGGTGGCTATTACTTGTATATTTTATTTTGTTTGCTGTTTCCTGTGTACAGTTCCTGCTTGGACTTTTAAGCTTTCTTATTGTATCTGCCAGCCACACTGGCTTGACTATACCTGTCAGCTGTTCCTTTCTTTTTTTTATTCCCATCAGCGTTTCCAGTCTACCTGAAATATCCATCTGCCATAGTCTTAGGAAGCCTGCCTCATCAACCTTGCTATCTTCAGTTGTCAGCTAGACCTCTCTTGGACTCTACCTTTATCTACCTCTTGCCACTGCCTTAGTCCAACCCCTTACATTATTTAGTGTAGGCCTGCTATTTTATTTACTTTTTTACTTGTCTATATCTGAACTGTTTATTACAATGATGTATCTGTGATATGTGTTTAAATTGATTCAATAAAGCATTTAAAGTAAATCCAGATTTGTTTGATCATTTCTTTCTAACAACCTCCAGAAACCTGAAACATTACTGAGTCCAATCCAATGTTAAGTATTTTTTCATTCACTTAGGTTATTTTGTTCTGTATGTTTCTGGTTTAACTATTTTAGGGCTCACTTCCATTGAGCCTTTAAAAATGGAGCCGTGAGCAACAGAAGTGGCCAGCAGCTAAAAGTAATTTATGGCTTCATTTTAGTACCAGGTTTTCATTCAAAAGGATAGTGTGTTGCATGCAGTCACTCTTTTAGACCGTACCAAAGTATGCGCTGCCAACTGATGTCGGATTCGATGAAAAGCGTGCCATAACAAGTTCATTGTTTTTTTTTCAATTCGTTTTTATTAAAGGAAACCGAGTAAGTACAACATTTTCATGCTTATCATACAATGAATAGACAACAATCTCTTTATACAGATGGCTATACATTCGTTTGACCTGCAGTGTAATTAGTCAGAGATTCAAGGTTCAATGCAGAGGTGATAAGTCTCGGAGGTAATGTCTATGTCTCATGCCTCTGCATATGAATGTACACTCCGTTCCTTAAAGTGTTTTTCAATTTTAAACTTCTAATTAACTATCTACAAGTTGACCAAGTAACCACAAACAGTTTAACAATAAACATTTCTGTACCTGGGTTGGGTTAGAGGAGGGTGGCGGAAAGGGGAAGAAGAAAGGGAAGGCGTGGAAGAGGGGCAAGAAGAGAGAAGAAAAAAAAAAAAAAAAAGGGCGGTCTTTCGCGTGGAGGTCCAACCTGAACACCCTGTTTTATCTTTCCCCCTCCCCCCCTCCCCCTCAGAACAACATCACCTCAAGAGATTCCTGGTTTTGTACGCTATTCTCCATGTGTCCTGTCCCTCCTCCCAAGTCTGTTTGTAACATTGCCTCCAGGTGGGCAAAAGGCTTCAGCACCTGGCTTTGAATGGCTGGGTCCAGTGTGTCTAAAAATGGTCTCCACTTCCGTAGGAAGGGGCGTAACCTGCGCGTTGTGGCGAGTCTAACATCGTATTGTTCCACAAAGAGCTGTTTAAGCAACAGGTGTTTGTATATACCTTTTCTATGCGCGAGTCCAGGGATCGCTTCTAGGCCTTTTTGGCTAGTATCAAGTGTAGTATCTGTTCTTATCAATTTAATATCTGATGTGTCCCCTATCTGGAGACCATATATTAGATACATTTCTGGAACAGAGAGATGGAAGAAGAGTTCGCTCTGTCCACTTCTCGCATTGGCCTGGTATTGCAGTTCCTCCTGGAGCGGTACATCCATCTCTACATCTCCTGGCAAGCTTGCCAGATGTTCTTTCTTTTAGTCAGGTTTTGGTCAGAATCAGGCCTGTGTTTTATAACAAGATTAAGGTTCATGGAGGAGCAACAGGATTAAAGTTCTACAGCAGGCTCAGTTTGAGTCTTTGCACTCTGTTGATATTAGTCGTTAACTTGGAAAGTTTTTCTTGTCCTCAGTATTTATTCTGCTTGCAGAGTTTCCGAGTTTTCATCTCTGCAGTCTTATTTCCCTTATCTTAGTCTCCATGCAGATAAGGAGGTACTTCGTTCTAAGTTGGAATTTTTTCCCAAGGTATCAGGAATTTGTTGCTCCTTCATTTGTCCTGATCCTTTTTCTCAGAATGAACTTCTGTTGCATAACCTGGTCATTGTGCGGTTTCTAAGATGTTACCTTCTAGCAACTAAGATTTTCGACAATATTCAGCCCTGTTCGTAGTTTTTTCTCGTAAGCGTAAGGGTCAGAAGGTCATTTTTACTACTCTTTCTCTCTGGTTGAGAAGTGTTATCCGGTTAGCTTATGAGACAGCTGGACAACAGACTCCTGAGAGAATTGCGGTTCATTACACTAGGGCTGTCTCCTCTTCCTGGGCTTTCAAAAATGAAGCTTCTGTTGAGCAAATCTGCAAGGCGGCCGCTTGGTCCACATTGCATACCTTTTCTAAATTCTACAAATTTGATACTTTTGCCTTAGCTGAGACTTTCTTTGGGAGGAAAGTTCTTCAAGCGGTGGTGCCTTCTGTTTAGGTCTGCCTGTCTTGTTCTCCCTCCCTTTTTCATTCTGTGTCCTCTAGCTTGGGTATTGGTTCCCACTAGTAATTGGAAATTGTGGACTCTCCATGCCTTAGGAAAGAAAACAAAATTTATGCTTACCTGATAAATTTCTTTCTTTCCGGGCATGGAGAGTCCACGACCCGCCCTTATTCATTTAAGACGGCAATTTTTTAGTATAAACCTCAGGCACCTCTATACCCTTGTGTTTCTTCTTTTTTCATTTTCCTTCCTGAATGACTGAGGATTATGGGTAAGGGAAGTGACACTTAACAGCTCTGCTGCGTGCTCTTTGCCTCCTCCTGCTGGCCAGGAGTTGAATATCCCACTAGTAATTGGAAATCGTGGACTCTCCATGCCCAGAAAGAAAGAAATTTATCAGGTAAGCATAAATTTTGTTTTTTATGTCGTGTTAGTGCACTTGAGAATATACGTTTGGGTTAGCGCCAAAGTGTGTTTTTCCCACTTTTTTTTCTCTGTTCATTAAAAATGAATATTGCATAAATATGCTTTTACATGTACTTGACGTCAAAGGGCTCCAATGCACTTATACATGTCTAAATATGTGTATATGTATTTATATGTGTATATATCTGTAAATACATATATACACATATAGATACATATGTATACATCTATAGACACATACATATAGATCTTTAGACTTGTATATGTATGTATCTCTATGTTATTTCTATGTTAAAGCCCTTTGCCTGCTTTTTTTCTCAAAAAAACTGAGATCTCATAACTTTGAGCCCTTATAACTTTTTTGTGCAATATTTTTTATAATTTTTTATTAGATGGTGTTATTATGAGAGTTTGTTTTGATTTGCAAAACAGTTAACCATAGCTCTGAGGTCGCAGTAATCAATCTAACGTAAATCGCAAATGCGCGCACATATTTGCATTTACTTTAAACTTGTAATACGAGCACAATTTAACTTGCGCGCAAGCAAACATGAAAACCTGATATCGCTCTTGCGCAAATGATAGCGCTCCACTTGTAATCTGGCCCTTTATGTTTTATTTTAAAACTGATTTTCAAGAGAGTTGGATGTACATACCCTTACAATATTTCAATCAATTTCTTTTTCCTATAACATCAAAATAATAAGCAATTCTTTATTAATAATTTAGACAGTAAATTTTATGTGTTATTTTTTAGGATAGTGTTGTGATTTTTACCATACCAAAATTATGCTACTTATGTTTAATGAGATATGGAGCTAATACTTTTAATGATTCAGATCTTGTGTGTATTTAAAAAAAAAATCCAATTCTGTTATCAAATGTACCTTTCTTTTGGTATCTTTTGTTTTTTTACTCCTTTTGCTCCTTTACATAAGAACTATACTTGGTCGGTAGGCAAGCTTAGGAGAATGCACGTGTGCATATCTTGAGCACTATATTACAACAGTGTTTGAAAGAAATTGGGTTGATCTCACTCCTTTAGAAAAGTTTATCTAATGATTTTTCTACAAAATTCACCATAGATTTTGATGGTAAATTTTGTATTTGTTATTAACCCAAATGTCACATATTATAGTCAAGTGTGCATTCTCTGGAGCCTACTCTCAAGGAAAGGAGCTACCTTTCAACAAAGGATACAAGTCAAATAGGTAAATTTGATAATAGAAGAGTATTTGAAGTTATTTTTAAAGGTGTACCCCTATCTTATTGATAACATTTATTTTGCCTTTCATTTCTCATTAGTATGGCAATATTTATTAATTAGCTGTATCTTTACATACATGAGGAATTGAAAGGATTCACATAAGATTTTCGTTTTCATGATACTTGCTTGCATTGTTTTGCGTTCCAGTTGCTCAACTACAATACAATCCCTTTATTTTTAGAACGAGCAAGTCATTATAATAAACATTATTGCCATTCTGCCGGTGCTGTTGGATTGAGTCAGGGTGATAACAGGTCAGATGTTTCCGATATGAACCCTAGTTTCTCTTACTGCAGTGAGGAGACCAGGGCATCTGATGAAGGAGGTAACAATCCAAAACGTGTGGTCCTGGAACACCATCACTCGGTTGCTGTGTTAATCTTCACTTATAGCAACTAATAATGTAGTTAATAACTTACACAGCAACTCAGTTGTTCTGTTTTGTAAGATAAAGAAGATTTGTAATAACTCAATAACAGTCACAATTTATTAAGGCACAGCAAGCAACTTACACAAGCAAATCTGTCAAGCAGTAACTTTTAAATCAATAAGCAGCAGACAATGACAAGGTGAATTAAGTAAAAAATGTTTGCACTGTAATGTGTTAGCTTGGTGCAAAATATTGTTTAATATTAGATGATGGGGATATAAAGTGTTGAATTAAAAAAGACCACACATTCGGAGCTTGATAATTCGGCCCCATAATCCTAAAATGAACTGTGCAACTCATTTAATGGCAGCTGTGATGGGTGTAATATGGAACCTTAGGGAAATATAATCTCTTTTTTGTATTTCTGCTAACAACTTGTGTGCAGAGAAACTTCCATGGAAATGTGAATTGTTGATTTTTTTTTTTAACCCTTTGACTTCCTAAAAAGTGTGCAGTTCGCTACAGCTCTCAACAGCAATATGTTTCAGATATGATGCTATATTTTTCAGCTGTTCATTCATAAAAATGGGACTGTCCTGTCTTCCATTAGCTTGTGCTTTTAAAGAAAAAGTGTACTTTGAGGATTTGTAGAGATACAATATTAGCCTGCTGGGGTGCTATATGGGATACGTAGA
>CAJPDP010158967.1:0-10052 GCA_905336975.1 Bombina variegata variegata | reverse complement strand
AGATGAGGAGATTGTGAGGTAAAATATCTTCCTTTTTTACATAGAGATGATCAGGGGATATTTTCCTGTCAGCTTTTTACAGTTATACTGCATCCGTTTCAAGTGATTTAGCATATGAGTAGTATGTCCCTTTAAGGTGAGGCTGCATTGTGAGAAAGTTTACCATTGTAAATGCTAGTGCTGGTTACTCTTAAAGAGTAAGTGGCCAGAACAGTGACAAAATGTTGAACAAGTTTGTATTACCCCCAGGCTATGTGAACACTATGACAAGTGTTCAGGAAAATAGCCGTTGGGTCACAAAAAGTAAAATATTCACATTCCTCTACCTTGTACAGCAGCTATAGTAAATAGTATTCAGCAGAAGGCCCCATCTGAGCAGTGCAGGCACAGTTCCAAGGACCTCCCAGGAGCAGCACATTGTAGACCAGAGAATGGCAGGAAAAAAACACATTTCACCTGAGGAGACTGTGACATTTCCCACTGGGGGAAGATTTACACTTCCCAGCTAAACTCCTTACATCCCTTCTGTCCAAGAAACAGTCTAAAGGCAGATTGGCTTCAGATTGGTTAGAGAACGTCTATCAGAAATGTAAAGACTAGAGGTATGGGAGGGAAGTCCTGGAAGTATGGGTGGAGAAAAGCTCTGGAATTGCAAGGTGTTCTGTCTTCGCTTGGCAGACAGGGAATGTAATTCTACATGTGATGATCTCTTGAACTATCACCATTTTATGATAGATAATAGTGGGCAGTATAAAAAGGAAAGCTGTTTAACTGGTTGTGTACTTATAGTAAAGTGAAGCTCAACTTGATATCTTGCAAACAGAGACATAAAAATTGTGATTACAAGAATTTTCTGTTACCTTGCAATACATTAACATATTGGTGTGAAAGTATTAAATGGCCAAACTCCACCGACAACTACCCTTATTGCAATTCAGACAGATAACTGGAGTAGAAAAGGCTTAACACTGCCATTTTTTAACCAAAGTTAGCAGTTTTGCAGTTACCTATGTTATCTACGCTGTAGTTGAATATGTAGAAGGGTTAGGCTTGTCTGCAGTGTTCCCTCACAACTCTCAGAATTGAAAAAAACACAATTTTCAGAGATAATTCACAGAAAAGGGGGGAAATAAATAAATAATGAAAGCCTATGATGTGCAAGAGCAGTGGATGTGCAATGTTAACTTCCGCTGCGCACCCAAGGGGGTAAAAACACAAACCACTTGAAAGCCAAGTAATTCACTAATTCATAAATAAACCAAAGAATTTTTATAACTACAGACTTTTCTTATTGCCACAATAAAAACACTAAAAAAGAAAAACACTAAAACACTGTATTGTTAAAAAGTGCATCAAACTAAAAAAGCTTCCACAATTAAAATGCTAATAATGAGGAAAACACTCTATTATTGAAAAGTACATCAAACTAAAAAAGTGGCAGTTAAACATGTTAAATTAAATTAAAGCTGTTAAAATATAATCTGAAAATTGCAGGTACTGGAAATGTATGTTTGTGTACAACTAATACTCATGGATAGCTTGCTCAATAATCGAAAAGGACAACTTCCGCTGACCTATAGGTATATAGGAACAATGGCTCCACAAACAAAAAAAACAAGGGCCCGATTATGTAAACTTTGCAGGATCAGACATGTTTTTTCACAATAGGCCCCTGTGAGATGGCTCCTATATAAAAGTAATGGAGCTTGCTGGGAAGAGACACTTTGTTTCATAAAGTGAAGTTAGCAGGGAGCAGGGGTGCACTTTAAAAATTAAACCCTGAAGCCAATATAAATCACATTATGCTGCTTTCTGCATATAGGATCGTTTAATCACTTCTATTGTCGTATGCAAGTGTTTTTCTATTTGGGTATTTTGAGAAAAGCTCACCACCTTCAAGTGGTGGGGAAAAAAATGAAATCTTTAATGTGAAAATCTTTACAGAATTACGCTGGGATTTGAGAGACAATTTCATATATGCCCCTGGAACTCCCATATTCAGCCCAATTACGATTTTATTATTATCGGTTATTTGTAAAGCGCCAACAGATTCCGCAGCGCTTTATACTTTGCAAGATTGTACGATTTATTCCTGTGTAATTTACATACAAAGTTTACATTT
Source organism: Bombina variegata variegata (assembly GCA_905336975.1). NCBI lineage: Eukaryota > Metazoa > Chordata > Amphibia > Anura > Bombinatoridae > Bombina > Bombina variegata. The sequence continues at coordinate 7,930 of CAJPDP010158967.1, read as the reverse complement.
TTAATAAAATATGATTTTTGGTGAACTATTTTATTATGATTTTTTGAGGCACTTTACAATACAAATATTTCCCGTGTATTTTTACGTGAATGGTTTAATTATTCGTTTTAAATGATTTTGATTTGAATTAATTGTGCAGTTTGTAATATTATGAACTCTGCTGAAGTTAGTAATGGACAGATACATGGGTTATGCCTGTAAAGACTGTCACGTGTACAATAGCAAAACCCCCCATACCCAGAATTTTAGTCTCAAACTATTAAACAAAACGGCAAAATAAATAACACAAACATTTTATATAACAATATCAAGGAGATTACTGCCCATTTAAATGCAGTGATAAATCCACTTCATCACTATGGTCAATATTTAAATACAAACTGTGCTTTAAATGTTAGTTAATTCTTCAATAGTAACACCTGAAAAAAAGTGTGTGACCCTGAAACATCATGGTATACAGCTCGGCCAGGCAAGCTGTGCTGTTTTTATATTGTTTTATTGAATGTTCTTTATACTCGGTACTGTTAGCATGGTTTATACTATACCAATATGCATCTTTTGAGAAAAAAAATATATTATTATACATAAACAGTTTTATTGGCCTTACCAACGCTGTCTATACTGCACAGCATTTACATTAATAGATACAATGTAATAGGAATCTATTCAACAAATATTTGATTTATATAAATTAAACTAATATTTTTTAATAAACTGTATTAAAAAAAAAAAAAAATTGATTATTAAAGTGATGGTAAATAATCTATCCTGTCACGATGGCTAATGCTTTAATCCTATAATGCTAACCAAAACCGCTTACATTTTTTCTACAAATAAGTTTTAACTTTATTTAAATTATAGTTTAAAAGAACAAACCGGAGCATTGTGGGTTTTTTTTGGCTCTTCCTCCGCACACTTATGTATTCTACCCAGCATCTGAGTGCCATATAGAGCGGTCCCACCCACTGTATGTGTCAACGTTGTTGTGCGCTCCAGAGAAGGAAAAGCGAGATCACAAGCAGCACTACACACATCTTCCTGTCAAAATCATTCCATATTTAAAATAAATTAAGTTAAAAAAATACTTTTAAAATATTTTAATATTATGTGATAGTATGTATCAAAACATGTATTAGCAATTAATCCAATAAAATGTTATATTAAAATGTGTAAAAACACGGTGCTTGTTTTAAATAAATAAATAAATAAAATTAGTCTTGTATTTCATAGTTTAAATAGTTATTTATTACTGTACTTCATTTGCAAACTGTCTTGGCAAAACTACAAGGGAAACAGTGAATCAGTAACGAAACTCAGATTCACTTTACATCATTTGTATTAGACTTGAGAGCACATAGGCATGAGCAAAAATAGTGGGAACACGGACGGAATCTGCCAAGGTGATCAGGTTATTACCCTAACTTGTGCCACAAAACGCATGCACATAAATAACTATTCGCTTCACTACTTGCAGGTAATCTAATGTATATTAAAAAGCAATAGTATATATAATTTTTATTGTACTAACGATTTCTACAGAGTGAACTTACTGACTTTACCATCACTTTAAGTATGAAGAAAAATGTATGAGTATAATATGCATCTATCTAAATTAGCAGGAATATTTCCGAATACAGATCATCAAAGGAAAGATTACAGTCGAAAGATATTCTTACTTTTTGTCTCCTTTAAATAATAAGCTTTCACACAGATGGCATTGGACAGCTGGAGACTCATAGAAGCTGGCCCAGGATGTCTGCTCAATAGTCACAGAGCCTTCTCTAACTTTAGACAGAACAAGTCTGGAGCTATTGAGTTCCTGTATTAGGTTGAAGGCCTCAGCCAGCTCAGACTCATTCTCTGGGATCTGAACAGTCTTGCGTAGCAGTTGGATGGTTGACTGACGCTGGATTTCCTTTTGAGACTGGCTAAGAGGCTCGCTCACACTTGGAACAACAAGTGTCACATCCTGTAAAGAAAACAGACAATGAGCTAACGGAACAAAATACTAAAAAAACGCATTCCTCTTTACTGTCGGCTGTAGTTCACAAATAGTCAAGTTAGCACCTATATGGAGAGAGAAAAAGGATAATCCCCAACAAAGACAAAGGAATTAGACTGAGAAACCATAAATACATTTAAAAAAAAACATTTAAAAAAAAAACTCTCCGGATAAGTCTTCACATTATATCAGTTTAAATATGAAGAAGCTGATTAATCTTAAGAAAATAATTATTGTTTTCTATCATATTCATATCATTAGGGTGGTGTCAATATGAAGATGATTTCAGTGAGATATGAAAAACTCTTCAAAACAATCTTTGTCTAGGTCAGAGCAAGATATGTCAGCAAAACTTTAATAATTATAATAATAATCATTAGACGCAACTTTTAACACAGGAATGATTAAGCCTAGTTAGAGATGTGCACCTGTTTTTAACAAAGCCTTTTTTTCTGAAAAAATGGAGAGAGAAAAAAAGCACAAAAATGTATGCTTACCTGATAAATTATTTTCTTTCTTGGCATAGAGAGTCCACAAATCCATTCAATTACTAGTGGGAATTCAACTCTTGGCCACCAGGAGGAGGCAAAGAACACCCCAGCAAAGCCGTTAGGTATCACTCCCATTTCCCATAAACCCCCAGTCATTCAGCCGAAGGAATATGGAAATAGAAGAGGGCACAAAGGTTATAGAGGTGTCTGAGGTTTAGAAAATGAAAAAAAGAATTTAGGGCGGGTCGTGGACTCTCCATGCCAGAAAAGAAAAGAATTTATCAGGTAAGCATACATTTTGTTTTCTTTTCAATGGCATGGATAGTCCACAAATTCAATTACTAGTGGGAACCAATACCCAAGCTAGAGGACACAGAATGGAAGGGAGGTGGAACAAGACAGGCGGACCTAAACAGAAGGCACCACCGCTTGAAGAACTTTCCTCCCAAAAGAAACCTCAGCAGAGGCAAAAACATTGAATTTGTAAAACTTGGAAAAAGTATGCAATGAGGACCAAGTGGCCGCTTTGCAGATCTGTTCCACAGAAGCCTTATTTTTAAAGGCCCAAGAAGAAGAGACAGTCCTGGAGGAATGAGCCGTAATTCTCTCAGGAGGCTGTTGTCCAGCTGTCTCCTAAACAAACCGAATAACACTTCTCAACCAAAAAGAAAGAGTAGTAGAAGTGGCCTTCTGGCCCTTACGTTTACCAGAGAACACAACAAAAAGGGCAGTAGATTGTCGAAAGTCCTTAGTTGCCTGCAGATAGAACTCCAGAGCACGCACAACATCCAGGTTATGCAACAGACGTTTCTTCTGAGAAGGATTAGGACAAAACGAAGGAACGACAATTTCCTGATTGATGTTACGTTCCGACACCACCTTATAAAGAAATCCCAACTTGGTACGAAGGACCGACTTATAAAGAAATCCCAACTTGGTACGAAGGACTGCCTTATCCGCATGAAAAATAAGATAAGGGGAATCACACTGCAGAGCTGAAAGCTCTGAGACCCTACGAGCTGAAATAGCAGGAAGAAACAAAACTTTCCAAGATAATAATTTAATATCAACAGAGTGCATAGGCTCAACCGGAGCCTGCTGCAGAACCCTAAGAACAAGATTAAGGCTCCATGGTGGAGCAACGGGTTTAAACACAGGCCTAATTCTAACCAAGGCCTGAACAAAGGATTGAACATCTGGCAAGTCTGTCAGACGTTTGTGTAAAAGAATTGAAAGGGCTGAGATCTGACCCTTCAGAGTACTGACTGACAAGCCCTTCTCCAGGCCCTCCTGAAGAAAGGACGGGATGGGGGGGGGGGCCTTCACCTGACTCCAAGAGAAACCCCTAGATTTGCACCAAAAAAGGTATTTACACCATACCTTATGGTAAATCTTGCGAGTTACCGGCTTACGAGCCTGAAGCATGGTATCAATAACCTTTTCTAAAAAACCTCGTCTAGACAAGACTAGGCGTTCAATCTCCAAGCAGTCAGCTTCAGAGAATCTAAGTTTGTATGGAGGAAAGGACCGTGAAGTAGAAGATCCTTCCTCAGAGAAGTGATGTTGTCCGATTGGAATCTGATAAATCGGACCAAACTCAGTGGAGGCCAAGCTATCAGAGCATTGAAGAATGCTCTAAACTCTAGGATATTGATTAGGAGGAAAGACTCATCCTGAGTCCAGAGTCCCTATGCTCTTAAGGAACCCCAAACTGCTCCCCAGCCCGAAAGGCTAGCATCTGTGGTTACAATCTCCCAAGATGGTCTCAGGAAGCATGTGCCCTGGGACAGATGATCCTGGCAGGTCCACCAAGACAGAGAGTCTCTCATCTGATTGTCTAGGACTATCCTCTGAGAGAGGTCTGAGTGGTCTCCGTTCCATTATCTAAGCATGCATAACTGAAGAGGTCTGAGATGGAAACGAGCAAAAGGAATAAAGTCCATGGAAGCCAGCATTAGACCAATTACCTCCATACACAGAGCCACTGATGGACGGACAGAGGACTGAAGTGACAGACAAGCAGCAAGAAGCTTGGATTTTCTGACCTCCGTCAAGAAAATCTTCATGGAGATTGAGTCTATGATTGTTCCCAAAAAACATCCCCTGGTATTTGGCACCAAGGAACTCTTTTCCAGATTCACCTTCCACCTGTGAGAGCGCAGAATCGACAACACAGAATCCATATGAGATTTTGCTAAATGATAAGATGGCGCCTGAACCAAGATATCGTTTAGGGCCGAAAGGAAGGGCTACAAATTGAAAGTGTTTGTCCAAAAAGGCAAACCACAGGTATTGGAAATGTTCCTTGTGAATAGGAACATGAAGATACACATCCTTCAGGTCAATGGTAGTCATGAACTGACCCTCCTGAACTAAAGAGAGAATAGAATGGATAGTCTCCATTTTGAAGGACGGAACCTTGAGAAATTTGTAGAGACACTTGAGGTCTAAAATGGGGGAACCACAAATAGGTTGGAATAAAATCCTTGACCTTGTTCCGCTAGAGGAACTGGAACAATCACTCCTAGAGAAGCGAGATTCTTTACAGATTTTAAGAAAGCCTCTCTCTTTATCTGGTTTGCAGACAATCTTGACAGGAGAAATCTGCTCCTGGGAGGACAAGATTTGAATCCTATCCTGTATCCCTGGGAGACTACTTCCACTGCCCAAGGGTCTGGGACATTGTGAATCCAAGCCTGCTGAAAGAAGGAAAGCCTGGCCCCCACCTGATCCATGACTGGATCGGGGGCGGACCCTTCATGCATATTTCGACTCAGAGGAAGACTTCTTGGATTGTTTACCCTTGTTCCAAGGCTGGCTAGACCTCCATGAGGTATTGGCTTGCTCAGGTTTAGAAGAAGAGGTGGATTTCTGTCCTTTAAATTTCCAAAAGTAACGAAAATTAGAACTCTGGCGACCCTTGGGACTACCCTTCTTGTCCTGTGGCAGGAAGGCTCCCTTTCCACCAGTAACTGTGGAAATGATTTCAGCCAGACCAGGACCAAATAAAGTCTTCCCATTAAAGGGCAAAGACAGAAGTTTAGACTTGAATGTCACGTCAGCAGACCAAGACTTTAGCCACAGGGCTCTGCGAGAAAGAACGGCAAAGCTAGAGATCTTTGCCCCCAAACGAACTTCCTGCATGCTGGCATCACAGATAAAGGTACTAGCCAATTTTAGAGCCTTGATCCTATCCTAGATCTCCTCTATTGTAGTCTCCCCCGAAATCAGATCGGACAAGGAGTTGCACCAATAAAAGGCCATACCAGCAACTGTCGCAATACTAGCAACAGGTTTCCATTGTAGACCTTGATGAAGGAACATCTTTCTTAAGTAACTTACCAGTTTCCTATCTATAGGGTCCTTAAAGGAGGAACTATCCTCTTGGCTAAGGTGGAGATAGCGCCCTCTACTTTAGGAATAGTGCACCAAAGATCTTGGACTCATGGAACCTCCATTCTACAACTTTAAACTCTCAAGAACGACTAGTTATCTGGCCACTCATGGGTCCTTTGATATAGGTGAGACAGGTTAAACATGATAGTCATAGCAAAGGCCCTTTCATGTCTAATGGCACTTAAACAATATGGAAATAAATATAATAAGGTATACTAGTCAGCAACAGGAAACATCTTTTGAAAAACAGGAGATGGGGAAAAAGGGACCCCCGGTTTCTCCTATTTCTGAGATATGTCAGATATGCGATCTGGAATAGGAAATACTTCCACAGATTTTGGTTTCACATCAAATACTCTGTTAAGTTTATTAGCCTTTTTAGGAATCTCTGTGACTGTACTCAAGCTTAAATCTAAAATTAACCTCCTCTGAGTCCGCTGTACTAGCAACAGCAGACTCCGAATCAGAGATCTCGCCCTCAGAAGCCAATAGGGAGTGATCCTCCTCATATAACTGAGATAGGCTGACCAAAGCATCATTGACGGTATCAGAACTACTTGACTTAGAAGTGTTCTTAGATTTTCTTTTACCTGCTATAGGTAATGCACTCAGAGCTGCAGAAAGTCAGTTGTGCAGCAAAATCACCTGGTAAAAAAGTAACCCCAGGGAACCGATTCAGAGGAACCGCAGGACACTGCCTGTAAAACTGTCAAAGCTTGGGACATTTGAGGAGAAAGTTGAGGCATTATCCTGAGAAAAATATGGCTCAGAATGAGTATTATTATTTTTTGAAAGTAATACTTTATTCAGGCATGAGGAACACATTTCCACAGGCGGTAAAACCTCAGCATCAGTGCAATAAAGACATTTGTCAAATGACACAGATAAGCTTTTTTCAGCATCCATTAACTAACACAGATATTGGTTCTCACACGAGAACTAAAATTTAAAAAACCCCAAATGTATGCAGGGATTAATTAAATAATAAAACTAAGAAGGAGAACATTGATTTACAGGCACCACTATGTCCCAGCTCTGCTTGGGAAAACTCACCCACCAGTGACCAGAGATCGAATTCCCTCTAGATTAAATACGCTCCTGTGTGAATTGATAGGTCTCCAATGAGTAAATACTGATCCGCTAAGAAACAGGAGCAGAAAAAGACTCTCTAGAGTTCGCTATTAGCCGCTATTAATAACAGAGAGAAAACGGACTGCGCCGCAACTAACTGATTAGCGGAAGTAAAGCTGAGCGGTCACGTGATCGCAACTTAATTTTAAGTGCAACATGAAAATAACACAGAAAGCATTTGAATATAGCGCTCAATAAGAAGGATCCCAATATTGAACAATCCTATTGTGGTCTACTTAGGAACCTTTCTGACTGCTAAATGTTGAAACACCACATGCCTTTGCAACTAAAAACCCCATACGCTGACATAAGAGACAACTCTAATGCCTCTAGGATTAAACAACACCTTAGAACATTTCCAAAAAATAAAGAGCTCTTTTTTCTCTACTTATTTTTCCTCAGAAAGACAGTCCAGTGTCCTGTCTCTGCTGCCCAGAAACTATCCCCAAATTAAAGAGATATCCAATCCCTGTAAAATCTCCACCTGGAGGGTTAACCTCTGAAGTGCTGCATCCTTCTCATGTAGAAGGCAAAAGCACTTACCTGTGGATCTGCTGCAGGGCAGGTACAGCAAACAGGTATGACAGACTCAGCCGACCTCTGACAGGGACCTGTAGAAAAAGTAAAGCAGAGTAACCAACCATGGTTTTCTGTATAGAGGTAGCATAAATGTTAGGAGGGAAGCAAGGACTACCTCACAGTCTTCAAACTGCAAAAAGCTACGATTACTCTTAATAAAGAGGATTACATGGACATAGCATAGCCCCAATCCTTGCTTGCAGGGAAAAGTACCAATTAAAGGATTCAATATCTTCAGACACTATCTTTGCACATCTTCCTGATGTACAAGGCAAAGAATGACAGGGGGTTTATGGGAAGTGGGAGTGATAATTAAAGGGACAGTATACAC
>CAJPDP010158850.1:0-10352 GCA_905336975.1 Bombina variegata variegata | reverse complement strand
AACTGTATTTGTTATGCAAAACTGGGTAATGGGTAATAAAGGGATTATCTATCTTTTTAAAAAATAACAATTCTGGAGTAGGCTGTACCATTAAGTATGGGTGGGGATACAATAACCAAAATCAGCTATTTCAAATATGAAAATAAAGTTGACGGAACTATTTGTAAACAATTTAATATACTCTATTAGGTAAAATGGATCATTGGGAACACAGTAAAAACTAATAAATATTATCGGCTGTGTACACTGTCCCTTTAACTGATTGAAAGTAGTGGTTTAACTACAGGGGTCCCAGTCATGACCATCCCACAGTACTAGAAATCAGTATTGGTTTAGCTACAGGGCACCTGGTGAAATATGGATTCCACCTGCATCATGCTTGGCCCTTCTGTGTGCTCCCCCTGCAAAACGAGTCTCACAGAAAAAAAAAAGTGTAAAGATTCACCATTACCAATATGGGGGCAGTTTCCAAAATGGCTGGAGTAGGGTGGCACTATTGAAATAGAGGGCCCTATCTCATCCTTTGCCCTGGGGCCTAGAAAGATTTAGTTACACATCTGATTGAACGTATTCTGCAAGGAAGGTCAAATATTCCTAAAGGAAGAATAGACTATAAGTGGCTATAAAAAGGTTTTTCAATAATTTCCCCCCCAAATGTAGTGTTACAAAGGGACTGGAAAGGTGTCCAAATTCTTTGCACATGCTACATTGTCTGTTTTACTTTTGTTTTCAATCAGTTAAATTCAGTTATTAAATAACAAATGTTTATTGGCATTTGCAGAAATATGTCAAGTTCACTGCAAAGGTTGTTTTAACGTCTTTTCACTTAGAACAGGGATGGCCAACTGGCGGCCCGGGGGCCACATGTGGCCCTCTGCACTAGTTTTTTTCAAAAATACATCAAAGTCACTGTTCATGATTCAAATAGCGCATGTAGTTTTAAGTGACTTTTCAATTTAAATCTATTATCAAATGTATTTGTTTCTCTTGATATCCTTTGTTGAAAAGCATACCTAGGTAGACTCAGGAGCAGCAATTCACTACTGGGAAGTAGCTGGTAAATGGTGGCTATACAAATATGTCTCTTGTCATTGGCTCATCAGATATGTTCAGCCAGCTCCCAGTAGTGCATTGCTGCTTTGGAGTTGATTTTAACTATGCATTTAACCTTTTCGCAGGGGGAAAACACAGTTATATGCATAGCATAGCACAACAATAAAATGATCTAAGAGCATCATTGTTTTGCACTTTTATATTCATTTAAGGAGCATACATTAAAATTATAGAAAGTCAACTATCTCAAATTTGACTGTTTTCTCCAAAAATGTTGCATTCAGGATAGTTTAACCATAATGTATTCTATTTTTTAGTTCATTAAAAGAGCCCTTTAAAGTGGCTTTCTCTGAGTTTTCAAATCAGAGGTTATTCACATCCATTAGAAAATCTAGACAATCCAGCTGGTGTGTGGTTCCCCAGTGGTTTCTTACTGTATTAAACTCACTAATCCTTTGCATAGAGAAAATCCAACAACACTATTGTAATACATCAGAAAACATTTGAGCAGCTTCAACTATTCTATTATTATTTTATAATTATACTTTATTTATGAAGTGCCAACATATCCGCAGCGCTGTCCATGGGTACAATTCATTTAAATAAAACAATTATATAAAACCTGTAAGAAACAAGACAAAATTTGACAAACACGTACTATAGGAATTCTAAATCAACAGCCTTGACATGAAACCTAATTTGTCTTGAGCTGCAGGTATTAGCTGCTTGCACAGCTTTTATGTTAAAGGGACAGTCTAGTCCAAACTAAACCTTCATGATTCAGATAGAGAATGTAATATTCAAAAAAATTTCCAATTTACTTTTATCACCAATTTTGCTTTGTTCTCTTGTTATTCTTGGTTGAAAGCTAAACCTAGGAGGTTCATATGCTAATTTCTAATCCCTTGAAGACCGCCTCTTCTGTCAGGGCATTTTTACAGTTTTTCACCACTAGAGGGTATTAGTTCATGTGTGTCATATAGATAACACTGTGCACACACACGAGGAGTTCCAGGGAGACAGTTCTGATTGGCTAAAATGGATGTCTGTCAAAAGAACTGAAATAAGGGGCAGTTTGCAGAGGCTTAGATACAAGGTAATCACAGAGGTAAAAAGTCTATTTATATAACTGTGTTGGTTCTGCAAAACTAGGGAATGGGTAATAAAGGGATTATCTATCTTTTTAAACAATAACAATTCTGGTGTAGACTGTCCCTTTAAGAGTTTTCAGTCATACAAAACTCCCAACCATTTACACTGCAATATTTTCTATAGTACACTCCCCCTGGGAAAATCAGAATTCATCCACCAATCATCTTCTTATACATGCGTTTGATAGTCAAATTGAACAGATATTACTTCTCCCAAGGCTCAGAAGCATCAGTTATAATGCCAACAGGTTGCACTGCTGGTCTGTTACAGGTAACTGTTATCTACAATATCTAACAGAGTTTGAGTTAACAAAAATTACACTGTTCTGGAAGCTAAATATCGGCCTAAAGATAAATTAGAACACTGATAAAGTTGTCATCAACATTTTAATTCAAACAAAAACAAAATATGTCCAAAAAAGTGCCATTAGTGGGTGATTGTCAAGTGATGATTAGTTGGTTTAAGGGACAGTAAAGCCAAATTAAAACTTTCATGATTCAGATAGAGCAATAATTTTGAATAACCTTTCGGTTTACTTTCGTTATCTAATTAGCTTTATTTTCTTGGAAGACTCAGCAGTAGCAATGCACTACTGGGAACTGAACACTTTGGGTAAACCAATGGTAAAATGCATATATGTGTATCATCCAATCACCAGCTAGCTCCCAGCAGTGTATTGTTGCTCTTCAGCCTACTTAGGTTTACTCTTCAACAAAAGATACCAAGAGTACAAAGCAAATTTGATAATAGAAGAAAATTTGAAAGTTGTTTATTGCATGATCTATCTGAATCATTAAGAAAAAATTTGGGTTCAGTGTCCTTTTAAGGCAGTGTTTCTAAAGTCTCCCCAACAGGCCAGATTTTCATTTTAGCTGAACCAGTGCACAGGTGAAGTAATCAGCTGATCTGTAACTCCATGGTTACTAACCTGCTCTCACCCATAAGCTGATTATTTCACCTGGGCACTGGTTCAGCTATAATGAAAACCTGGCCTGGTTGGGGGTACTTGAGGACCACGATTGAGAAACAATGCATTAAGGCACCAAAGTTGTAAAAAAAAAAACCCAATCTTTTCAAATGAAATGTGTTTGCAAATACAATATGATCATGAATATTTACTCTAGATCAAGGGAAAAAAAATTAACATAAAATTATAGGAAAGGGTTCATTGGACAAGTAATAGGCCCCCTTTTATAATAGTCCGGATGAACAAGGTTCCCTGCATTATAGCGAGTTGGCAGTATTTGCATGCACACAGTTAACTTGCGCAAGTAATTGCTTGGGCAGCAGCGCCCCTTGCTCTAAAAGGACAATAAACCCAAATTTTTTCTTTAATAATTCAGATAGAACATGCAATTTTAAGCAACTTTCTAATTTACTCATATTATCAGTGTTTTTTTTCGTTCTCTTGCTATCTTTATTTAAAAAGCAGGAATGTAAAGCTTAAGAACCATCCCATTTTTGGTTAAGAACCTGGGTTATGCTTGCTTATTGGTTTTCTAAATGTAACCACAAATAAGCAAGCGCTATTCAGGGTGCTGAACCTAAAATGGGCTGACTCCTTAGCTTTAAATTCTTGCATTTTAAATAAAGATTGCAAAAGAACAAAGAAAAATTGATAGTAGGAGTAAATTAGAAAGTTGCTTAAAATTGCATGCTCTATCCGAATCATTAAAGAAAAAAATTGGGTTTAGTGTCCTTTTAATACAACTAATTGCATGAGTGCAGCTTGTCAGTTATCAGATCTGATCGGGATGATTTAACTCCACAACCCTTGAAGTAGCAGAGAAGCTTAGTGGCTTCAGCATCTACTTAACAAGCATTTCAGGGCAGGTTGTGCAAACCTGAAACGTTTGGGCCTTGAAGCTATCTCCACAGCTTCATAAAGGTGCCCCAAAAATGTACTTGTTAGAAGACTCAAACAAATGTATGTATGGGGTAATTGTGAAGCACAGCTAATCACCCGTAAGGGTCTCAAGTCGCTGCTCATTTTTATCGACCTCGGAAGGATGAAAGGCTGAGTGGACCTCGCCGGGGATCGAACCTGCAACCCTTGGGCTGAGCTCAGACCACAGTGCCTTAGCATGCACTGCCTTAGCATGCTGAGCTATCTGTCTGGCAAGCAAAGTGCCTTCAAGTACATAAGACAGGCAATAATAAATCCATATTTCCAATTGGTTGCTTATTTTTTTATGTCTGTAGCTCTGCAAATAGCTTGTGAAAAAAACTATTACATAAAGTCTTTTATGCATTTAAAGGGACTTTAAAGTCAAAATTCTTTCTAGAGTCCGTTAGAGCATACAATTGTAAACAACTTTCCAATTGACTTCCAGTATCTAATTTGCATCATTCTATTCTATTATCAAATTGACTTTGTATTGTTCATACACATTTGTTGAAATGCATACCCGGGTAAACTCAGGAACAGCAGTGCACTACTGGGAGCTAGCTGCTGATTAGTGGCTGCACATATATGCCGCTTGTTATTGGCTCACTCAAGGTGAAGCAAATTTGATAATAGAAATAAATTGAAAAGTTGTTTTAAAGTTGTAGGCTCTATCTGAATATATTATGCATATTTATTTAAACACTAAAATAAAATATATCATGCATATTAATTTACCTTTCATATCTATTTTGTATTCTTGGAATCCTTTGTTGCCAAATGGACCTTTATAGGCTCATGTGCAGTAATGTAGCACTGGGTGATTAGCTAGCTGGGGATTTGTGGCTACACACATATGCTCTTGTCATTGGCTTACCACAAGGTCCCAGTAGTGCATTACTGCTTTGGAGCGGACCCTTTGCAGCTATTAAATACAGAGTTATATGCAAGCAACAGTGCAATAAAGATGCTCTTAGCCCAGTGTTTCCCAAACCCAGTCCCCAGGACCCTTAACAGTCCACATATTTATTATATCTTAACTAGAGAACAGGTGAAATAATCAGTTCACCCATCAGCTGATTAGTTCAGTTAACCTGTGCTCTAGTTAAGATATAATAAATATGTGGCCTGTTAAAGGTCCTGAAGACTGGAGTTGGGAAACACTGCTTTAGCCCAATCCAGACATAAAACATACAGATGTTCTTGAATGATCTTAACTGTATTTGCTACTGCCTAATAAATCCAAACACGTGATACTAAAGTGGCAAACCATTGATAATAAAGTAAAAAAATAGCTGATTAAAGAAAGATTATTTTGCATGGCAAATTCTAAAAGGCCAAAACATAAAAAGGTTGAAATCATTAATTAAACCTGCCTACAAATAATCATAATAATGTGCACATTTATGTTGTTTCCTTGCGTTATGATATCGCTTTCTTCATGAATGCAGCATACAGGCTACATAACAATTTGGAATGATAAAATGTTTTCTATATTAACAAACCTTACACTCTCCTGTGCATGTTAGTATGATGTGGGAAATCTATCTATCTATCTATCTATCTATCTATCTATCATCATCAGCACATGCTAATGTTAATAATGTCAATAGAATGATTATATCTAGTTTAGTAAAACTATAAAAATAAAGTTGATATATGATTTATCTTTTTAATCATTGCCAATCTATCTATCTATCTGTATATCATCAGCACATGCTAATGTTAATGTCAATAGAATGATTAGTAAAACTATAAATGTTATGTTGTCATATCTTTTATATCATTGTCAATCTGTCTATTTATCTATCTATCTATCTATCTATCTATCTATCTATCTGTTAATAATGATCTGTTTCCACAATAACATTTCTATTATCATTAAAAGCTTCACATAAAATAGTCAACTTTAGTTCTTACTTGTTTGTTACTGAGCTCTGAATCAATACAAGCTGCTGTTTGCCAACATTGTTATAGACCAGCTGAGTTAATAATTTACCACAGAAATATCAAGAGCACATAATATATGACAGAACATCTACAGTATACACATAAAACTGGAAATGTTAAAAATAAATTCACTTTATTAACTTTAAAAAAATATTTATGCTGAATATATACAAATATTTCTTTACATATTAAAACAACAAAGCATGCTTGAAATTAAAATCTAAAGTATTAACAATTCAGTCTATGAAAGAGTTTCGTTACGTTCATGCCCAGGATTGATCCTGGGTCTCCTGGTTGCAGTCTTGTTTCCTCTAAACCACTGGAGAGCTCTGGCTCAGGCTGATTTTTGGAGACCCACCGGCCAACCAGCTTCAGCTGGTTTTGTAATCAAGCAGACTATGTAAGCTGGCGTCCATAACCACTCCCTGCCGTGACATTAAGGGGTAGATTTACCAAGCAGCGGGTGCTGCAATCTACCCTCGTGGTTTCAGGTCCGCTTGAAACTTAAGTTTAGAAGCAGCTTTCCTAAAACTGCTGCTCCTTAACTCATCCGCTACCTCTGAGGTGGCAGACTGCAATACCAAATACGATCGGGATGATTGACACCCCCTGCTAGTGGCCGATTGGCCGCGAATGTGCAGGGTGCGGAATTGCACAAGTATTTCACCAGAAATGCTTGTGCAATGTTAAATGCCGACAGCGTATGCCGTCAGCATTTAGCGATGTCGGGCAGACATGATCCGATACAACGGATCATGTCCGTCCGACATATGATAAATCTACCCCCAAGACTCTCTTTATTTCTGCCTCTGCTAGTTTTTCCTCTGCCTGCTTGATGCTGTCAGCATTTAGCGATGTCGGGCAGACATGATCCGCTACAGAGGATAATGTCTGTCTGACATATGACAAATCTACCCCCAAGACTCTCTTTATTTCTGCCTCTGCTAGTTTTTCCTCTGCCTGCTTGTTGCTTCTTTTGTTTTTGAGCCAGCCTGTTCTCTTCTGTGTGCCTTTGGATTGCACAATTTTTGAGAAGCCAGGAAAGACTGATTTTTGTTATCCTGACTCATTTGCTTCGACCTGGATTCTGCCTTCTACTACATAATTTGTACTGTTTCTAGCCAATTGGTTTTGACCCTGGATTTCCCTGACCATTCCTTAATTGCTTGTTTGGTTCTATATATTCTGCACGATTTACCTGTGACACCTGTATCCAGTAACCAGTCTGGTTCCAGCAACACCAGTACCTAATCTTGGGTCCCTATAGTACCAGTATCCAATCTTGCTTTCCAGAGTTACCTGTATTCAGCACTCTTGCCTATAAACATAAAGTAGGAAGCCAAATGTAATTCAGAGACAACACATTGAAAATAAATCACCAAATTCACAGAGTATGCAAAAAGGTATCACAAATGTATTAATAATATCTACTCAAAAATAAATAGTTGGAAAAGTTTAAAAGGATAACATCTGTGACAAGATATAATAGTCCTGACGAAGCCCGGAGGTGAAACTGTCATTGGCATTTTGCCTCTGTTATCCTGCTGATCAAGTTTGCATTTGTTTCCATAGACTTACAATTTGTTTTTTCTTTGGCTGCAATATTGCCCGTGTCACATGACCGCTATTCGTAACGACCTATGATAAATAGTGCCCTATCTGGTCATGTAGTCTGTTTTTGCCCTGTGAGATCTGCTAAGACTATTTCTGCTGACCAGAACCAGGTTTCACAAGTTTAAGGGATATCTTATAATTCTGCACTGTGTATATATGTATTTATATACTTACATACATAAACACATAAATACACATGTATGTACATAAATATAAACCCATACACATATTTATACATACAGTATATATATTCATTACAGCCCTTTCCAGTCAAACACCTTGTCATATATCATATACCTTTTAAACCTTATATTTTTTTTTTATTAATATTAACATGAATAATTTATATCAGAAACTATATATACAGGTATATGAGTGTAACACTTTATTTTAATTTACTTATGTTGTGTTTGGTGCACATTTTTTACCTCTTACACTTTACCTTAGGGTTTCAGTCGTGCTAACCAGACGAGCGCAAATTATGTTTGAGCTTGAGCGCACCCGTTTACTTTCAAATTGTAATACACGTGCAAGTTGTAATCTAGTCCATTCTATATAAATTTTACTGTATAACACACTATATACATGTGTACAATATAGCCCTAATACCCCAGATCTTGTAGGTTTTGTTACAATAGTTATTTTTAAGAATAGTGATCCCATACATAGAGAATATATATGCATTTCATAGCAGATTGATGGCGTTCCATGGGACAACTTCACCTATATTATAATGGGGGAATTTTGCTTGGAAGTTCTAATGTTCTAAACAATATCCACCAGCTTAGGTGAACCTTTTTATACATATTGGTCTTGCGACCCTTTCAGTACCGAGATTAGCAGTTGTTAGAAATCTTCTGCATGTGCTGTGAAACTTAGTTTACATATAGATTATTTGAACTATTAGAAACCAGAAACCATTTTTATATTTACCATGCACACATTATGGGCTAGATTACAAGTGGAGCACTAATGTTAGCACGATTGTGCTAACTAGTACGTATATTACAACTTAAAAGTAAATGGTTGCACTCAAAATTTGCCCTCAACAGATTAGTGCACCTGAGGACCTAGCGTAAATTTTAAGAATTTAAAAATAAAGTTCCACAAAACACATCACAAAAAGATTAAAATAAACTATTACACACATATATACACCTTCTGATAGAAAAAATCATATAACAATTAATAAATAAAATTAATAAATAAAAAAGTGTTAAAAGGGATATGGTATATGACAAGGTATTTGACTGGGGAGGGCTATTATGTGTATATATAATAATCAATGGTGGTGCGGCACTCTCAGAGATATAAAGCAAGTATATTTCTGCCAGGGGTGCACTTTAGAGTACAATACAAACAGTCCAAAATGAAAGGCACTCACCGGGGGCTTTAAATGAAGAAAAATTATTTAATAAGGTGACGTTTCGGGGTTTCCCTCATCCTCAAACCAACATATCATTATTAAAAAAATTCTTCATTTAAAGCACCGGTGAGTGCCTTTCATTTCAGACTGTCGGTGTTTGTGTGTGAGCAAACGTTCTCAATAGAGCGCCAAAAATACATTTTATAAGCATAGTATTGAAGTTATACCTTGTTACCCTTTAAATAGAGGTGTCACTGCTGATATCTAGCATTTAATTAATTTCGGGAGCGCAATAAATGACCAGCCAATAGCCCCAAAATAAAGAAAATTAACCAAAATAACCTCCAATTGTCCCCAAAATAAAGCTTATTCTTTTTTTAATTAAAAAAATGCATTTTTTTTTAAATTAAAACAAATAAACTGCAAACAGCAGTTATGAGGGGTTAAAGTTGGTGGGTGTGGTCTATGGGGAACTATGTGTTTTCTATAAATATATATGTATATGCTTATATACATACAGGTATATACATACAGTTATATATTTATCTGTTAATACATATTAACACATAAATATATATTTATATGTTTACATTCTCTATCTAATATGCTAGAATGCTAGTAATCAAATTCTAATATATCTTTATTTACAGGGATATGTACTTTGCCCCCAGGTTTTAATATTATTCTGGTTATATTTAGTGATCAAGTTATTTAAGATATATTAGACCATACAGGTTATAAATTGTCAATTGGTCATTGCTTAAAGTTGCTTTTTAAAGATCCTTTTTATGCTATACTCATCTCCATGACAGTACTAGGTTAGCGGTAGACCTCTAGGTGTTTAGAGGTTAATGTGTATTATAACATAGCCTTTATGATACTAAGTATACTTATTAACAAGAGTAGGCTAGTATTCTTCTATGATTGGTATTCAAATTGTATCAGTGATTGCGTGCATGAACACCCAGCTGTTTCTATACCGGTTTACTGATTTGTAACAGTGTTCCACCTTTGCTTTTTAGAATTGTCCTCTGCGGGATGCCGTGGTATGCCGTTGGCGCATGCGCAGTTGCGCCACCGGAATACCGTTGGCATTCACACTCTGGACTAAGATGCACGGTGATTAGAAGTATTGGTATCCTACAGCGCTGCGTTTGGTGACCTCTTGCTCCTGTCTAATGTGGGTCCCCCAAGTACCCACAGAGTTAGTAGAATATGAACGAGTGAATAGATAGGAGCGCCAAAAAATAGGCAGGGTCTTATGTGATTAATAATTGTAGTTTTGATGCTAGACCCTGGGTTAGGATAGCATATATTAGGTGTTTAGAAAAA
>CAJPDP010158728.1:0-11292 GCA_905336975.1 Bombina variegata variegata | reverse complement strand
GGCGGAGCAGTTGAACAGTAGGTAGTTAATACTCCAGTAACCTGCATGCTTGCTCTGCTGCAAAGTGTCCCTGGAATTTTTTTTGAAATGTTGGCAACTATGTAACTTACTTTTACACGCAGGGAGCTAAACTTTTCACATGCTTCTCAGTGAAATATCCTGACTAGAAGGAGATTGTTTCTCAGGGTAGTGTCAGTGAGAAGTTTAGTCCATTGAGGAGGGGGAGTAAGGAGCTGCACAATGTTACCGGAGGAGGTGGGAGACAGATATAGCTGGAGAGTTTTAGGCAGTTCTGTGTATCTCTTTTAATCTTCTTATTTTACAAACAAAACAACAGTTTCTTAGCAGTCCTAATATAACTTAGTGCAGCTGCAACTTCAGTGAGTCCGGCTTGTCAGTTAGTGACTTCCTGGCTGTAGGCAGTTAGTTAGGGATTGATGGGAAAACAATAGCTCAGTGATTAGAGTATAGCATGTAGGTATACATATTCAGTAAAACACCCTGCATGATTCCCATTTTAGGAGAGATATTTAATGCTTTATTTAAATAGCCTATATTAATTTTGGTGTATAATGTACCTTTAATTTCGCTGTTATTTTCATATGCATAGGTTTTCCTTTTAGCGTAATTAGTATTTGAGTATTTTGATAAAAGTTCATCACTTTTTAACTGGCTACAAAAAAAGAGTGAGAACTAGAGAAAATGTCATATACACCCATGTTCAGCTCATGTTACGAAAAGACACGTATGAATTTCTTGCATTTCTTTTTTTTGCACATCCAGTTAACTTAAATTACAATTTACGCTATGCATACTTAATACAATTTATTCCTGTGTAATTTACATACAAGTTTTACGTTTTTGATGAAATACAATTTTTGGAGAACAATTGTGTTATCATTTTTGATGTGCCCTAGCAATACAATTTTTCTTTTTTTAAATTACGATTTTCATTGTGCACTTTTTCAATGTTTGCATCTCATTCCCATACAAAAATGCATTATACGCTCCTTAGCGAGACACCCTATTTTCATGGTAAAAAGTGGCTTTAGATAATTCCACCAGGGAAATATTCTAATAGAAGCTCAACAACCCAGAGACTTATTTTAGAATTGGGTCCTTAGAGCTTTAAAATGGATAATTTCCTGACGTAGAAAGAAATTATGCAAAATCTTTGGGGTCTTTCTTGACCATTTTATTTCAATGCATATGCCTCTCTTTCACATCCAGAACCCTACATAGCTAAGTAGCTCTCAAGCTAAAATTTACCTTTCTATAATAATTTGAGGGACCTCACTGGCAAGACTTAATAAATAATCTTGCCACAATGAAAAGCTGTAGATCTTTAGGCCCTTGGGGTCTGATTGTATAAAGGTATCTGGGCTGGTGAGATTCTATAAGAATGCTTGCCAGCCCTTCTATTTCCATGGTGCAATTATAAAAAGCCACTTTTTACCCTGAAAACGCTAAGGGGCGTATACTGCATTGTTGTATGGGAAGGATATGCTTACGTTACAAAAGTGCACAATAAATGTACTTTAAAAATCATACAAAATGAATAATTGAAAATTTCCTATAAAAATAAGCAGGAAAAAAATGTATTGTTAAGGTGCATGAAAAATCATAACACAATTGTTCACCAAAAATGGTATTTTATCAAAAACGTAAAATTACACAGGAATCTTATTAAATATGCACAGTGTAAATAATAATTTAAGTACACTGGATGTGCAAAAAACACAAAGAAATTTGTAGTTATAAGTACAAAATACAAAGCGTAATTGTGAGTTCCATGGGCAAGTATGACATTTTCTCTCAAATCCAAGCGTAATTCTATAAACATTTTCCCACTACATTTCTGTTTTTTTCTCGCAAATTGAAAGGTGGCGAGTTTTTACCAAAATACACAAAACAAAAGTTTAAAAACACGCCATTTTTTCCCTCTGTACCTTAATGTCCATTGTAAACTTCTACCTACCTAAGAGCTCTCATTATTTGTATAGGAGACATTGCGCAGGGACAACCCCTTTTGATAGAATTTCGAGCCGGGCTGCCCCCGCAAGTGTTGGCATGGAAAACTACACATAGACCAAAGAATTTTATAGAGTCTGGCCCTTAGAGAGAATAATGGAAAATTAACATTTAAGGGCTTCCCTGTCCCATGCCTCAATGGGAGAGTGATTTCTTCTAAACATTTTGTCTATAATTAGTACTTATGTACTGCAATATTTAGTATAGATAGGGATAGATCAGGCAAAAGCATCTATTCAAATGACAAAATAAATTTAAAGAATTAAATACACTCCATCAGGTAAAATGGATCATTGTAAAAAACACTAAAGATGAGAAAAAAAATAAAAGTACACTGTCCCTTTAATTTAAGTACCATCAACCTTATTACAAACATTTATACCGTTGCACCAGATCAGCAAATGTTTTTTTCGCAGTGGACTCACAATTCAGTCATAGGCCTAGATTACAATTGGAATGCAAATATGTAAGGAGTTACGGAGAACTAAAGCTGCTAGCACTAAATACATACAACTTACATTTTTCTGTGCCCTACTTAACCAGTGCTATTCATTTAGTTAGCACAAAAATTGTGTTCTAGTACAATGTCTAGCAAAGGCAAAAAATAAATGAAAAATTCCTAGCTTGATAGCTTCTACCCCTTAGCAATATTAACCCCATATCTGCCACAACCTCAGAGTTAAAAAACTTTCACAATAAATCAAAACGTAAATATCACCACCTGCGCAGCATCCATAGAAAGAAAAATGACACTATTCTGAAAAACTCTACACTATCAGCCTTTAAACACCACAACGCCTACATTATTAATTGCTAAACCACCACTACCCAAACTCAAATACCATCCCTTACAGTCACTATTAACATGTAAACTGCCACTGCCCCAACCACCTATCTACACTATTAACCCTTTAACTACTTTCCCCAAAGTTGTCCCAATAAGTTACAAAAGATAATAAAACAGTTACTATGGACAGAAAACATTACTGAAAAATTACCAAACAAACAAAAAGCTTGCTTAAATAGGAGCTTGATAATTAAAGGGACATGAAACCCAAATATTTCCTTTCATGATTAAGAAAGAGCATGCGATTTTAAACAATTTTCCAATTGACTTCTATTATCTAATTTGTTTCATTCTCTTGATATAATTTTTTGAAAAACATATCTAAATATTTAAGTTGCTGCTAATTGGTGGCTGCACGTAGATGCCATGTGTGATTGACTCACCCATGTGTAATGCTATTTCTTTAACAAAGGATAGCTAAATAATTATGCTAATTATATAATAGAAGTAAATTGGAATGTTTTTTAAAGGGACAGTCAAGTCCAAAAATACTTTCATGATTCAAATAGGGCATGTAATTTTAAACACCTTTCCAATTTACTTTTATCACCAATTTTGCTTTGTGCTCTTGGTATTTTTAGTTGAAAGCTAAACCTAGGAGGTTCATATGCTAATTTTGTAGACCTTGAAGGCCGTCTCTGCATTTGAAAGTTTTTCACCACTAGAGAGCGTTAGTTCATGTGTTTCATATAGATAACTTTGAGCTCATGCACGTGAATTTACCATAGAGTGAGCACTGATTGGCTAAAATGCAAGTCTGTCAAAAGAACTGAAATAAGGGGGCAGTCTGCAGAGACTTAGAAACAAGGTAATCATAGAGGTAAAATGTGTATTAATATAACTGTGTTGGTTATGCAAAACTAAGGAATGGGTAATTAAAGGATTGTCTATCTTTTAAAACAACAACAATTCTGGTGTTGACTGTCCCTTTAAAATTATATTCTCTATCTGAATCATTAAATAAAAAATATGGGTGTCAAGATAATTATATTTTTTTTCAAAGGGTATATACTAGGATGCAAAACAATGCAAACATTTTTAACAAAAGAATAACTGTAAATGCTTGTAAAATATTCATTTAGTAAGGAGTATGGCTTCAGAGTGAAAGAGCTCCATGATAGAGCAGGCCTCCCGGGCAAAAATAAACCCATTTCCAGACTGGGAACCCTTCTGCTATTCAGAGCAGAATGCGCTGACGACTAAGGGAAGAATCCGGTACCAGAATAGTGACGGAGCCACACGCATCAGAGCGCCTAAGAAAAGGCCCACAAACTAAGCCGGCAACTGCCATTTACTGAGCCGCAACGCACAAGCTGCTATACCAACCGCAAGGCATAGTACCTTGTTTACCTAAGACCTGAGAGGGACCCATCTAACTAGAACCCGCTAGTCTGCCAGAACTTAACAGACGGACCCCTCCACAGCGTTTGCGGCCGCCATCTTTGAAGCTGCGTGGCACGGCCTAGAAGCCAAAAAGTATATACTTCTCTTTAGAGATGAGGTACCACAGAGTGATGCAGGACAAGATTTTACTTGACACCCTATAAACCATACAAGTATGTACACCCTGTAGAGAATACACCTACTAAGTACACAATGCACAATGTTCATTTCGTTTGCAGCAGCTGAAGCCATGCAACTCCACTCTGGCCTACTCTAGCCATCTTGCTAACATATCTGTGGAAATAACAAAGAGGGGATAACACTCCACTACCTACCGTTGCAAGATATAACCACACACAGTTGCTAATGGAACTATGATTTTGTGCAGCAAATCTACTAACCTACATAATGATATACCAACTGAAAAGAAGTAGTAGACATTACAAATAACTATAACCATTGCAGCATGGGGATGAGAAAATCATCAAAAGCGGAAAAAGCCTTGAAGCCACAAGCCAATGCCCCTGTCTCTGTCAGTACATTTTTTCAGCCACATGAGATCCTGGCAGGAGATACTACAGGCATACAGAAACAGAAAGTAAGCATTATACACTCCACCTCAGCCAACATAGCTATTACAGCAGACTATGCTGAACAGTTGAAAGCTGATCTTGCAAACTTGCCCAATAAAGCCGACTTCGATTCCCTGAAAACTCTCATAAAGTCTGAACAAGCGTCAATACTCAAAGAAATAAATTAAATTGGGCAGAGAGTAAAAGAGGTAGAAGGTACTCAAGACACAATGAACAAAATAAGTAATATTTGTACACAGACCGCCAATCAAAATTCCAAGATAGATATCCTGCAAGATAAACTTGAGGACCTTGACAACATGAGCCACAGAAACAATCTCAGAGTTAGGGGCATACCAGAGACTATCCAAATATCAGAACTACAAGAATATTTGCAAGGTCTATTTCAATTCATCAAAGCAGATCCTCAAGCAGAACCTATAGAAATGCACAGAGCTCACAGAGTCCTGAGAGCTGCTCTACCTAATTCACCACCCTGTGATGTTATAATCTGCTTTCTAAAATATAAAGACAAAGAAGAGATATGGCTCAAAGCCCGTCAAACTTCACAAATTCAGTATTTGGACCACACTATACAGATTTTTATGGACTTGTGCCCCATCAAGATACAAAAATGAAGAGAAGTTAGATTCCTCACTAAAGCACTTCAGGAAAAAAATATCAAGTATAGATGGGGTTTTCCGTTTAGCTTAATTGTCAACAAGGACGGCACTACTCATCTTTACAAGGGACAGCAAGACCTGGACTCCTTCTCTAAAAGTTTAGGCCTGGCCCTGGAAGGAATGCAATCGGAATCTCTCCCAGCAACTTCACTCACCCCATCTATGGGTCAATCGAAATCTAAAGATCCATCTCTTTGATTGCAAGAGGTTCCGCACAAAAAGCACAAAGACAGGCTACCTGCCGCATCAACAGCAGGTCATAGCGAGCAGATAACTTCAAACATTATGCACAGGACTATGATGAGAAGGAAAAAGTCTGGTACAGTATACAATACAATCTGTATTCACAATAAGGAATGAGATGATTGATCTTACAATCTAAGTTTAAAATTAAGGTTTATAGTGCATATAGTGAGAGTTTATGGATGCTTAATACTTATATTGTGCACAGTTTATTTGTTAAAAATGTCCATGTTGTAATGGTTTTATTTCCATGGTTCCACTTTCATGTTATAAAGGTTCTACTTCTGTACAGTGACCAGTTTAACCACTGCATTAAGTTAAGTTTAATTTTTATAATTACTCCCTTGATATGTTGTAAAGGTTTCTAGTAGCCTTATTAAGGGATTTTTCACTGCTCAACAGTCCCCACTTAGTAAGAAAGAATTCTCTTAAAGATTGTTATATTTTTATGTTTTTCATGTTTTTTTTTTATTTTTCTTCTGTTTGCTTTGTTTTATGGTTTAATGTATCACTCACACCATTCACAAGATTGCATATAGACACTCAATACTTTACAAAACTACAGGCTGGAGACTATGGTTTGATATTCCCTTACTTCATTAGTAAACATTCCATACCCCTACATAGTAGCATAAACCCATTTCCACCCTGATGAATCCTACCAAAAAGCCAGGACTGGTCCTCCTACCATTAATGCAAAAGGTTTAAATAACCCAAATAAGTGTAATGTTGCACTGAGGGATTTTAGACATAATAAGGTTGACATTGTATTTTTACAGGCGACCCATTTTGTACAAGGAAGAAAACCTAAAACTTTCCAATTTAAATTTGGGGATTCATATTATGCATCCCATAAAATAAAGAAAAATGGAGTAGGGATTATATTTTAAAAAAATACCCCTTTTAAACTGACAAAAAAATTTAAAGACACTGAAGGTCGGTTTTTAATTCGGATAGGCACACTCTATAGTAGCCAAGTCACCTTAGTGAATGTATATGCCCCAAAGTCCAATCAGGATACATTTTTTAAGAATCTTTCTAACGTTATATTAGAAGAAGGGAAAGGGTAACATATTCTGTGGGGACTTCAATATTGCCCTCAACCCAAGAGTAGATACTTCTTCTGGAACTTCTTACATCTCTCCTAACATCAATAACAGAGTCAGGGCATGTCTGAAAGATTTAGTCCTGCAAGACGTATGGAGAATTACTCATCCAAATGACAGGACGTACACTTTCTATTCCTCAACCCATAGTAGTCACTAGACTGCATTATGATGGATGTCACTAGTCTTACCAGTTAGAAACATAGCTATCCTACCTAGAATCTGGTCAGATCATTCAATGATTAGTTGCACCCTTAACTGGCCAACTGCCCCACTTATCACATATCAATGGAAATTAGATGAGGAAATATTAGATGACCAACTTTATTCTTTAAAAATTGAAAAAACAATCATAGAATATTTCAATATAAACGTTGGTTCAGTACAGGACCATAGAACACTGTGGAAAGCCCATAAAGGCGTCCTCAGAGGGGAACTCATGAGTATCAAAGCACACCAGGTAAAGCTAAAGAAAGTAAAACTAGGAAATACTAGATACAATTGAGCAATTAGAACTAGCCCAACAATCAGACCCATCTGACCTAACAGTACAAGATGAACTTGAAACCTTTAGAATCCAAGCCAATTCTTTCCTAACTTATGAACATAAAAGACAGGCCATTCAGCTACAACAAATATACTATGACGGAGACAACAAGTGCAGCAGAATCTCTGTGCACAAATTAAAAAGCAGAACCAATAAATCCTACATATTAGAGATAAAAAATAAACATAATCAAAAATTCACCACAACAGTAGCAAAATCTTTCAGGATGTATTATGATTCATTATATAATCTAACGTCAACAGTTCAGGTAAATGGAACCAATACTGGCCAATCTAAACAACAGAAAATAAATAAATTCCTAGATAAACTAAAATTCCCCAGTTTCAGTAAGGATCAGATCACTTCCCTCAATGAACCCCTAAATAAAGAAGAAATAGAAAGGGTAATAGGGGATTTACCTTCAGGCAAGGCACCTGGCCCAGGGTTTACAAATTATTATTATAAAAAATATAAGGAACATCTAGTACCACACCTTTTAACCCTTTACAATTCTCTCTCAGAAGAAAACCCATTCACGTCACAAGCGTTATAAGCACATATCGCCATCATACCCAAACGAGGGAAGTGCCCAGACAAAGTTGAGAACTACAGGCCCATTTCCTTGCTAAACTCTGACGTAAAAATTTATGAAAAATACTAGCTGATAGAGTTAATCAAAATCTCCCCGACATCATCAAAAATGACCAAGTAAGTTTCATCCCCACCAGGGAAGCAAGGGATAACACTGTTAGGGCACCACAGATTAAAGATTATGCCTCCACTAGACAAATCCCATTGGTTATTTTGTCAACGGACACGGAGAAAGCATTTGACCGCGTCTGTTGGCAAGTCCTTAAATCAGTATTGATTCGGTTCGGAATTAACAATACTTTTATATCTAAAATATTTGCCCTATTCACTTCCCCATATGCTAAAGTCAGAGTAAATGGCACTCTATCTCAACCCTTTTATATATCAAACAGTACACGGAAAGGGTGCCCCTTCTCGCCCCTACTATTCGCATGCCTGGTAGAAGCACTAGCTATACACATCCGAGCCAATCAATATATTGAGGGCTTGCAGATATCAAACTCCATACATAAAATAATGTTATACGCTGACGATATACTGTTTTGTCTAACTAACCCCACTAAATCCATACCCACCTTACTACGAACTTTTACGGAATTCAATACGGTCTCTAACTTTTTAATTAATTAATCCAAGAAATTTTAAATATATCAATCCCCTCTTTAGACACACATGCGATAAAACAAACCTGCCCCTTCAGATGACAACCCAAAAAGATGAAATATTTAGGAATTTTCTTAACTCCATTCATGGAAGAAATATTTGAGATTAACTTTAAAACCTTGCAAAAGACACTGATTGCAGAAATGTCCTCCTGGCATTCTCGTAACATCTTGTGATTAGGGAGGATTAATGCATTTAAATTTAATTTATATGTTTTGCAGAGCCTTCCAATACCTCTCCCAAATAGTTTTCTTACTACCCTACAGAACCAAATCTTCGAATATATATGGAATAAAAAAACAGCCAGAATTAACAGACACATTATGTGCCTCCCAATTAATAAAGAGGGTCTTAGTGTCCCCAACTTGAATAAATACCGGCAGGCCATCTTTTTACAAAGAATACTAGATTGGTTCACTAACTACGATAAGAAAGCATGGGTAAACTTGGAGCATGACATAGCAGGCAAATCATATTTCGGGGCCTTGTGCTGGGGACCCAAAATTGACAAACTAAACCAATCAGGATACACCTCTATAACACAATAAACCTATACTGTCTGGGACAGACTGATATCACGTTCCTCATTACTGTCAAGCAGACCCTCCCTACTAACCCACTCACAGATAACTCTGAATTCCCTCCAGGAACAGCCATCATAGGACATTTAGCCAGGAAATCACATAGAGCATTATTAGCATACCACTTAGGTAATAAGCAAAGATGGTACATGAAAGAGGAGCTGAAAGAGAAGGGACTTGACTTTTTACAAAACTACATCCCTACCACTCTTAGATTCACTGACACCCAGATAGGAGAAACATTATGAGACCCCTGACACCATTTGAATCCTTGTGCAGTAACCCCCAACCAATTAAACATTTGCTGTCACTAATATATTCTATCTTGCACACTCAAATGCCAGGGCATACTCCTTATTATATCGAAAGATGGTGTAACACTTCCTGAGTTGTGTACCAATACTATCTCTACAACCATACTGCACCTTTAAGTATAAACCACCACCCTCATCTCCTGCTATAAAGGGGTTGCTTTTGAGCATTCATTGCTTGGTATTGCCTGTTTGTGCACTAGTATCAGGCTCATAGAGTTTATGTGTTACTGAAGTTGCTTAATTTAGTACTGTAACTTTTTCCCTACTGAGCACTTATGGAGGTTTTTCATCTTCTATACTGCAGTGTGTGTTTGATCATCTGTGCTCTCCTTCAAGGATATTTTGGCTACTGACCTTTCTAACCCAGGGGTTGTTTTACTTCCAGTCCTGGTCTGTTGTGACATCACCGCTGTCAGCTGGAACTCGGCCGCATCCTCCTCTCTCCTAATACTCCCTCGGTAAGTGCTTTCTCTGCCTAATTCTGGTTGTACTCAGTTTATGTATACATAATCATAATTTCTAGCTGATATCAGTAGTACCTTAGAAGTGCTAACAACACTTTATACTTATCTACATAAGTGTTGTTTAACTTTACTTAGGTTATACAAAATTGCTTATAACTCGTTACATTGTATTAGAGCTCCATACATATGTAACGAGTTCCTTCCTGTCATCTGCCTTCTCAATTATACTACAAGAGTCTACAGATTAAGCTACAAATCATAACCTTACGTTATAACTATAACTTACACTCTGAGTCATTTAAAGAGACAGAACTACTTTTTATTTATGATGTTAGCAGGCCGCCAATTGAGATTCTCACTACAAATAAAATCTCTCCACAGATAAAACAAATCCTTACAGATGATGGCTTGAACTTGACATCATTATCTAACCTATGGACATGAGTTTAATATTTAAAAACATCACTAAATCCACAATCTCTAGCAGATTGCTAGAAAATAATTTCAAAATAATGCATAGGTGGTACCTCACCCTTGAGAGATGCCAGAAGCTATTTAAAAACAAGAGTGATAAATGTTGGAGATGCCACAGCCACATAGGTTCTATGTCACATATATGGTGGAAATGCTCCGAAATAAGCCCATTTTGGATAAAAATTATCGAAGAAACAACAAAAATAATTGACACATCAGTTACCAACAGTCTGCTCACATGGTTGTTCAATTTGACCCCCAAAAAGCTAAACACTTGCCTAACAAAATTGCTACATATACTGACCAATAGTGCTAAATCGCTGTTAGCAAAGAACTGGAAAACAGCTACTATTCCTAACCTAGCACAGTTGATAGACCAGTGCAATAAAATAATACATTTAGAAGAATTCCACTATATAAAGACTAAAGGGCCTATTTATCAAAGCGTCAACTATGTTGCATTCGCCGGCGTCAATACGCTCGCCAGACATCGCTGCCACGGACCTGAATAAGTTCTCCTTATTTATAAAAAAAGCAGTCAAAAACATGCGAGTCAAGTACGGTGCGAAGAGCATCGGACTGGTGTTAACTAACAGTCATCGATGACGCGGTTATTTGGGTTTTTCCCAACTTTATTTATACCATTTCCTTACTGTCCATGAACAAGCACATTTCTCTAAAGCTAATCTTTTATTTTTCATCTGTTAATGTCCAAGAAATAGCTAGATTTATACCTGAACAAACAATAATATCTCATAGAAAGTTATATTTATATTTATTTGTTATGCAAAAA
>CAJPDP010158450.1:0-14933 GCA_905336975.1 Bombina variegata variegata | reverse complement strand
GTTAAGGGGGGCGGCAGATTAGGGGTTAATAAGTGTAATGTAGATAGCGACGATGTCGGGGGCAGCAGATTAGGGGTGTTTAGACTCGGGGTTTATGTTAGGGTGTTAGTTGTAAACATAACTTTTCTTTCCCCATAGGAATCAATGGGGCTGCGTTACAGAGCTTTACGCTCCTTTATTGCAGATGTTAGGCTTTTTTTAGCAGGCTCTCCCCATTGATGTCTATGGGGAAATCGTGCACGAGCACGTAAAACCAGCTCAAAGCAGTGCTGGTATTTGTGTGCAGTACGGAGCACAACGCTGCCATATTGCCTGCTAACGCCGGGTTTTTGCAAACCTGTAATAGCAGCGCTATAGGGAGGTGAGCGGTGACAATAACTTGCAAGTTAGTATCGAGCCGCTCATAACGCAAAACTCGTAATCTGGTAGAGTGTTAGAAAATACACACATATCACCCAATAGGTGTACGTGAGGTCCCCACGAATGGGAGGTAAGGCCATACCCACAGTGGACATAATACCAAGTATCCACCTATCTGGGCTTAAGATCACACTAGTATAGCAAAACAAAGTGTTCAACATATAAATAATAATTGGGAACATCGCAATTAATCATATATAGTTAAAACTCAAAACTACTATTACAATACCTTGCCGTAAGAATAAAAAGCAACAACTTGTGAACCCATTAATATAGTCTACACCTAAATATAATCGGACTGCTATAAGGGTGGATATGGGCCAGGGTCATCAGTCAATGGAAGAATATCTGGAGTGAGCATTTTAACAGTTCTCCTTGTATGTAGTAGGATGCTGGACTGCCATCAACCGTTGTCTATAAATAAACACATACACATGTTAGAGGATAAATTGTACCATTCATCTAATACAATCCCTGTTATTTGTATGAAAAATAAAAGAACAAAATCAAAATCATAAAAAAGGCGAATATATGCTATCTTATAGAGATGTCCATATGTGACACTATTTTCTTACAGTACAAACTAATGTAGATTGGTGCACATACACTATAAAGTTATATATAGCTTGGTTGTTCACCACCTCTCACTGATATGGTGGTATAGTGAATAATCACTGTATACTCCCATCTTGAAGTAGTCCTCCGGTGGATCCTCACAGGCCCAGGTAGGAAAAATATAAAAGCCTAATGGCTTGTTGCTATGTGAATAGTGTACAAAGTCTATATCAATTAATTTGACCCTCTCTAAACAGACATAGACCAATCAAAGTAGAAAAGGTAAAAGTCTATGTCAACAAGACAAAACCCCACCATTGAACTAGCTATTGAAACAATACAATGGATACAAACAGATATTTATAGATAGCATTGCCAATCCAACTGATGATTTAGGCCATTAGGGTGTAAAGTTATAAGTTTGAAGATCCATTTGGCTTCAATTTGAAGTAGGCATAGGTTTCTATCCCCTCCTCTTTTTAGGGGTGGTATGTGGTTGATCAGGATAAATCTCAAATCACTGATTGTATGTTGATGCTTCATGAAATGATTAGCTACTGGTAGTTCACTCGTCTGTTTTTTAATAGCCTCCCAGATGGAGTGTAGATGATTCGCCATCCTAGTGCGTTTGTTTTGCCCACATAGAACTGTCCAAATGTGCAATTCAGCAGATAAAAAACATGAGTAGTTGTGCACTTGAGATAGAATTTGATGTAGTGTATGTGCAGGGGCTAGATTTGCGCACCATTTTCTCCCCTTTTTTTAATAGAATTTGATGTTGAATTGCTCATTAGTGTGGGGATATCGAAAAATGTGTTCCCTGGATCATGGAGTTGCAGGTTGTGCACCCCAGACATCTATAGCATCCCTTATCCTTACTGTGTAACCAGTTCCTTTGGTAACACTGCTCAGGATCATACTTTTTAAAGAACAAAGAGAGACTGGTTCTTTATAAGAATATACATAGTAACACTCAAGGTTTAAAGCTTATAAGTCTAGTATATTAGGACAGCATGTAATGATTAAACTTGTGAAACTAGATTAAAACATAACTTTTATTAAATAACTAGTAAAATTAGGAAATTATTTTAAAACCACATTTAGATCACCTTCTATAGTCAAAGAATAAATGTATATAAAGTTGTATCAGGTCTGATATATGAATTGGTGGTGTATACGAGTCTGTATTTATATCACAGAAATGCAAATTATAAATCTGTGCAGGTCTGCTGCAGTTCAAGGGGACTACGCAGGTCTCAAGTCTTGTCTTCTCCCACAAGGGTATATTATCCGTGTAAGGTCACAGCTAGTAAATAGTATAGTGATCTGGGACCTATATTAGGTGAAGTTACAGATGTGTAGATCGTTGTACTTAGTTGGATACTTAACAGTGCACTCAGGGTTAGTTTGCAGATTTGTAATATGCTATGTTATCGGAATTGGTATTGTAGTGATCCAAACCTTTGATAGTGCTAACAGAGTGTCTAATATCTGTGCTTTGGGTGGATAGAATGGAATTCTTGTCCGTCGGTTTGGAATAAAGGGTTGTTGCCAATTTGTCCCCTTCCTTGTAAATAAACAGATCCAAGAATTCAATGCCTTCAATATGGAATTTGAGCTTAAATCTTACTGGATGTTGAAGCATGTTCAATTCAATGAACCACTCTTCTAGATCATGTACTGAACCATTCCAAATGAAAAATAGGTCATCTATGAATCGCTGATACATAGATACCTGTGGTTTGGCCGCAATCCTCATGACCTCCACTTCGTATTCCTCCATATAAATGTTGGTGTATGATGGGGCCATATTTGACCCCACCGCCGTCCCTGATGTTTGTACATAATAATTGGACTCAAATTTAAAAAAATTAATTTCCAAGCAGCATCTCATAATGTCCAATTGTCCAGCAGAACATCAATTGTAGGACCTACATAAGGAGTTCTGAGTAACGATTTCCTCACTGCCCAAATCCCTAGTTCATGGAGGATGATGGTGTATAAACTATTTACGTCAGCCGTCACTAGAAGACTATTTGGCTTAAGCTGGTAATTGAGGAAATTGTTACTCAGAACTCCTTATGTAGGTCCTCCAATAGATGTTCTGCTGGACATTATGAGATGCTGCTTAGAAATTAACTTTTTAAATTTGAGTCCAATTATTATCTACAAACAGCGATGAGGGTCAAATACGCCAACATTTATATAGAGGAATATGAAGTGGAGGTCATGAGGATTGCTGCCAAACCACAGGTATCTATGTATCGGCGATAAATAGATGACCTGTTTTTCATTTGGAATGGTTCAGTACATGATCTAGAAGAGTGGTTCATTGAATTGAACATGCTTCAACATCCAGTAAGATTTAAACTCAAATTCCATATTGAAGGCATTGAATTCTTGGATCTGTTTATTTACAAGGAAGGGGACAAATTGGCGACAACCCTTTATTCCATTCTATCCGCCCAAAGCGTACATCCTAGAAGCCTAATTAATTCTATCCCAAGGGCTCAGATGTTGAGAACAGTGCGCAACAATACAGATCCAATTAAGAAACAAACCCAGATAGAGGATATGGGAAGACGCTTTACCCAAAGAGGCTATCCCAGTACAGAGATTACCAAACTATGCAGGAAAATGCAGAATCTATCTCAAGCCGATGTTCAAAGAGCACAATAAACTAGACAGAAGAATAAAGATGATAACTCTGATATCAAGTGGATCTTGTTCACCACTGAATACTCACCTGATAAAATACATTATCATGAGGACCTTAAGCACTATTGGATGGTGGTCAACTCTGATCCAGCACTAACTTTTAAGGAATATGGTCCACCTATGGTAGCATTTAGGAAGGGTAGATCCCTGAGAGATCAGCTGATGCTAACTGATCCTGAGCACTGTTACCAAAGGAACTGGTTACACAATAAGGATAAGGCATGCTATAGATGTCTGGGGTGCACCACCTGCAACTCCATGATCCAGGAAACACATTTTAGACATCCCTACACTAATGAGCGCTTCAACATCAAATTCTATCTCACGTGCACAACTACTCATGTTGTATATCTGCTGAATTACATGTGTGGACAGTTCTATGTGGGCAAAACAAACGACACGATCTGCACTAGGATGGAGAATTTTCTGCACTAGGATGGCGAATTAAATGATTAGCTACCGGTAGCTAATCATTTCATGAAGCATCAACATACAGTCAGTGATTTATCCTGATCGACCACGTACCACCCCTAAAAAGAGGAGGGGATAAAAACCTACGCCTACTTCAAATCGAAGCCAAATGGATCTTCAAACTTAGAACTTTACACCCTAATGGCCTAAATCATCAGTTGGATTGGCAATGCTATCTATAAATATCTGTTTGTATCCATTGTATTGTTTCAATAGATAGTTCAATGGTGGGGTTTTGTCTTGTTGACATAGACTTTTAACTTTTCTACTTTGATTGGTCTATGTCTGTTTAGAGGGGGTCAAATTAATTGATATAGTATTTGTACACTATTCACATAGCAACAAGCCATTAGGCTTTTATGTTTTTCCTACCTGGGCTTGTGAGGATTCACCGGAGGACTACTTCAAGATGGGGGTATACAGTGATTATTCACTATAACACCATATCAGTGAGAGGTGGTGAACAACCAAGCTATATTTAACTTTATAGTGTATGTGCATCAATCTACATTAGTCTTTACTGTAAGAAAATAGCGTCACATATGGACATCTCTATTAGATAGCATATATTTGCTGTTTTTATGATTTTGATTGTGTTCTTTAATTTTTCATATGAATAACAGGGTGTAAAGCTCTGTAACGACTGGGTAGGGTGGATCACAACTGCAGATGAAAAGAGGAAAATTTGTATCACCAAGGTTGAAGGGCTATTGTTCAGCATAGACCTGATATCCTTAGGTGAAAGATTATATTGTATTACAATGCTTCAAGCAGGAAGAAAGCAGGAGTTGCCTTATAACACAACACTTCCCAGAACTGTTTATGTAAAGCAGAATGGGGTAAAATGTGTCTGACAGTAAATGTGCGTGGTTACTGCTTTAAACAGAGAATGTGGGCTGAATGATCAAGCAGAAACTGTACGTTCCAGAATCCAGTCACAACATGTGCGTTCCGCAAATTCAGCCTAGATGTGTTAGGACTCCTTGTCAGTGGAAACAGATGTGTCCGATTCAGCTTGAGAGACAATTACGGTTCCTACAATGTCTCTCCTATGCGGGTATTAGGCTGTATAAGTGTAGAAGTGTATAGTCTTAAGCGGCATAGGTTTGGGGACAGCTGTAGAAAGGGGGCGGAGACCGGTAAATATCCGTAATGATATTGGATTAGGACCGAAACCGTAACTGATATGCCCCAGACTGGAGGTCCTTAATGAGTTCAGCTACTAGTTCGCACAGGTACCTGGCAGTTCCAGATAAGGAAGCGAGTTGTTAGTGTATTAGTCGGTAGTCCCAATGAACATATCCGCTCGTTGCTAGTGTCTTAAACTGCAGATGGAGCACACAGCTGGGAGGAGCGGCCGTAGCTTGTCAGTTTTACTCCGTGGTGCTCTGAACACAAACTTGCGTGATGTATTAGTCGGAAGAGGTTGTTGCCGCGGATGGTAGTGCAAACAGAGTGGCTGCAAGTAATCCTGTGAGACAGGCAGGAGCTGTTGTTTAATTGTAATCCAAAAGGCTTAATGAATACGAAGTAGCAGGAGAAAGCAAACCTGCAAGGTGCAGCTACTAAGTGAAATAACTAAGCACCTGTTTGCAGTCAGGTGATCCCTTAAGCACAGGTAAGGCAGGGAAACCCAGAGATGAGATGGAAAGGAGGAAGAAGTGGAGTGGAATCCTTACATATGCCCCCCTTCAAAGAAGGCAATCCTCGGCTTGATGCTTCGGTCTATGAGGGTAACGCCTATGGAAACGAGAGAGAAGTCTTGGTACATTAATGTGGGTGTAAGGCTCCCAAGTGTCGTCCTCCGGAGAGTAGCCTTTCCAGGGAACCAAATACTGCAATTCTCCATTGTAGAATCTGGAGTCGAGAAGTTCTTGAACTTCGAAGGAATCAGAGTCTAGGGGTACTGCCAGTGATGGGAGGATGGCTGACGTGGACGTTGAGTTGGTAGCTGGTTTCAGGAGTGAAACATGGAAAGTTGGATGTATAGGTAAGGAAGAAGGTAGCTCGAGAGTTACAGCATTGGGACTGATGACATGTGTGATGGTGAATGGGCCGATGAACAAACCTGAAAGTTTTTTACAGGGTACAGGTATTTTGATGATTTTTGTAGAGTGCCAGACCCTATCACCAACTGCGTAAGGCGGAGCAGGTCTTCTACGTAGATCATAGTATTTTTTCTGGGAAACTTGAGCAAGTTGGATGTTCTTACGGAGGAAATGGAAGTTCTCTACTAGTGTTTGCAGAAGGTCATCAACGGTGGGAGAGTTTGGGGTCTGTGAATCCTGTAACGTGAAGTTAGGGTGATATGCATAATTAGCATAAAATGGGGAGAGGTTAGTCGAGCTATTTTTAGAATTATTATATGCGAATTCTGCCATAGATAGGTATTGTGCCCACTCTGTTTGATGGTATGAGCAGTAACAGCAAAGGTACTGCTCAAGCCATTGGTTTAACCTTTCGGTCTGACCGTTGGTTTGCGGATGAAATGCTGTGCTTAGACGATGATCAATTTGTAGATGATGCGAGAGATGTTTCCAGAATTTCAAGAAAAACTGTGTACCTCTATCTGTTGTTATGATGGATGGGAGGCCATGGAAGTGCACTATGGAATTTAAATAAAAGTTGAGCTATTTTGCTGGAAGCTTATGAAAAGGGATGAAAAGAGCCATTTTCGTAAGGATGTCTGTGACTACTAAGATGGTGTTAAATCCAGAAGAAGTTCCACGATAAAGTCCATGCCGATATGAACCCAAGGTCTTTCAGGAATATCTATTGGTATGAGTTGACCATAAGGTTTACTTCTATCTTTTTTGGAGGTAATGCAAATAGTGCATGCTTGGATGTAAGCTTTGATGGTAGAATACATCTTCGGCCACCAATAATGTCTAGCAAGTAAGTCTTTGGTCCTGTTGATTCCTGGATGTCCCAATAGTGGGGGGGGGGGTCATGATGTTGCTTGATTAAGTCGTACCGAAGATCTTCAGGTACATATAATTTGTTACCATGGAAGTAGAGGTTATTCCTATAATTAAGATGTAGGTGAGGAATCTCTTTATCTGTTTGTAGAGCTGTTTGAACCTGCATCTTAAAAGTTGGCAAGAGCCCAATAAACTTTTCTGCTGGTATAATTGAAGTAGGTTCTTGAGTATTTGCTGGTCGAGGATCTTTCCTAGAGAGAGCGTCGGCTTTGCCATTCTTGAAACCAGGCCTGTATATTATTTGATAATTAAATCTGCCGAAATATAAGCTCCAACAAACTTGTCTGCTAGAGAGTGTTTTGTTTNNCAGGTTACGATGGTCAGTGTAAATGATAATCGGTTGGATAGTACCCTCCAAGAGATGTCTCCAGTTCTCGAATGCACGTTTGATAGCAAGGAGCTCTTTTTCACCAATGGAGTAGTTCATCTCAGCCGGGGTTAGTAGTTTAGAGTAGAATGCCACAGGATGAAGCGGTTGAGTTAAGCTCTTCCTCTGAGAGAGGACAGCACCAAGAGCATAGTCCGAGGAGTCCACCTCAAGGATAAACTGAAGGAAAGGATCCGGAAATTGTAAAATAGGTGCTGAGGTGAAAGAATGTTTTAGGGCATTGAAGGCCTCTGTAGCTGCTTCATTCCATTGCAAAGGTATGCAGGAACTGGTGAGTCTGGTAAGCAGTTTTTTTTTCTGAGAGAAGTTTTTAATGAACTTTCTATAGTAATTGCTAAAACCCAGGAAACATTGTAGCTCCTTCCTGTTAGTGGGTTGTGGCCAATGTCTAACAGAATCAACCTTATTTTCTTGCATTTGTATGCCTTTGGGTCCAATGGTATATCCAAGGATGTTGATTTCATCATACAGCCGGTGAATTTGAAGTCTTAAGAGTATCCAACTTACATGCTTCACGTGTTCCTCAAGTGTGTTGGAGTAGATTAAGATGTCGTCAAGGTACACTACTACACAAGTATCGAGAAGGTCATGGAAAATATCATTTACGAAAAACTGGAAAGTGGCGGGAGCGTTGGTTAGTCCGAACGGCATGACGAGTTATTCAAAGAGGCCGTACCTAGTTCGAAATGCGGTAAGCCACTCATCTCCTTCTCTGATGCGGACGAGGTTGTAAGCTCCTCTCAGATCCAGTTTAGTGTAAATTTTTGCATGTTGGAGACGTTCGATGAGTTCAGGGATAAGTGGTAAAGGGTACCTGTTTTTGATAGTAATTTTGTTTAGTTCCCTGAAATCAATGATAGGGCATAGAAAATTATCTTTGTTTCTAACAAAGAAGAAACCAGCAGCTACTGGAGAGACGGAGGGGCGGATAAAGACTTTTTTTTAATTTTCATTGAAGTAGTACTTTAGATGGTTTAGCTCCGGTTGACAGAGCAGATAAAGATGTCCAAAAGGAGGTATTGTGCCAGGTTTTAGGTCTATGGGACAGTCATAAGACCGGTGTGGTGGCAAACTGTCCGCCTCCTTTTTACTGAAGACTTCAGTGAATTTTTTATATTTGTCCGGTATGTGGCTTTGTTCAGACATTTGGAGAAAGGTGGTTTGTGGTAGACAGGTCTGTCTGCAGTAGGGTGAACCAAAACTCACTTTCAAGGAACTCCAAGTAATGATCGGTTCATGTAGACGGAGCCACTGTAGTCCTAGGACAATGGGGAAAAGTGGTGACGTGATAACGTCGAAAGTGATGTATTCTTGATGAGAATCAAGGGTAGTCACAAGAATGGGAATTGTGTGATGGAGGATAGAACCAGAAGAGATTTCAGAGCCATCTACTACACGAATAGAAACAGGGGACAATTTTTTAATGAGTGGAATTTTATTATTCAATACAACAGTTGCATCAATGTAGTTTCCTTGTGCCCCTGTGTCAATTATGGCCTCTCTCTTCATATGCTTGCAGTCCCACTGTAAAGAGAGAGGTAGAATGCCGTAAACAGGCTGATCATGCACAATCAATGAAGTCAAATTAAAACAGGACTTACTGTTTTTGTTCTTGCGTAAAGAAGGGCACTCCCGAATAGAGTGGGAAGCTGATCCCCAGTACATACACAAACCTCTAGACTTTCTTCTAAACCTTTCTTCTGAGGTTAGGGGGCCACGGATGAAACCGATGTCCATAGCCTCGGGACTGCTTGATGTTGAAATGGGAGGAAAGGTAACATGGGTGGAAGGGCTTGTTTTTTTGTAAGAGGAATCCCCAAACTGTTGTTCAGACTTTCTCTCCCTCAATCTCCGATCTATATGCATGGAAAGTCTCATAAGGGCTTCTAAGGGTCAGGGAGGTCGGAACGAGCTAGCTCATCCTTGACCGCTTCTGAGAGACCCAGACGTAATTGGTTCCTCAATGCGATGGTGTTCCATGCGGGGTTCACCGCGTAAGTAAGTGATCATTGTAAGAATCTTAACCCTGTCATTCGGGTACGTGATAGGCTTCAGGTTAAAGGTTAAGAGACAAGCATTTCTATACTGGCGGTATAAGGTTATGTCGCTGTTGAATAGTCCTGGGGGTAATATATGTGGTTCAACGGAAGCTTCACTAGCATGTGATTTGCTAGGGACTATATCTTTAATAACTTTCCTTAAAGTCTAATTTTCGACCTTTAAATCCTTTAAACCTTGGCTGAGTTCATCCACCCGTTGAGACAGGTTGTAGACAATGTTAGGAAGGTCTGCTGGATCCATGGTTAGAGCCTTAGTTAATCTGTAAAGCTCTGTAATGACTGGGTAGGGTGGATCACAACTGCAGATGAAAAGCGGAAAATTTGTATCACCAAGGTTAAAGGGCTATTGTTCAGCATAGACCTGATATCCTTAGGTGAAAGATTATATTGTATTGCAATGCTTCAAGCAGGAAGAAAGCAGGAGTTGCCTTCCCAGAACTGTTTATGTAAAGCAGAATGGGGTAAAATGTGTCTGACAGTAAATGTGCATGGTTACTGCTTTAAACAGAGAATGTGGGCTGAATGATCAAGCAGAAACTGCACGTTCCAGAATCCAGTCACAACATGTGCATTCCACAAATTCAGCCTAGATGTGTTAGGACTCCTTGTCAGTGGAAACAGATGTGTCCAATTCAGCTTGAGAGACAATTACGGTTCCTACAATGTCTCTCCTATGCGGGTATTAGGCTGTATAAGTGACTTTGCCGCAGAGTAGAAGTGTACAGTCTTAAGCGGCATAGGTTTGAGGACAGCTGTAGAAAGGGGGCGGAGACCGGTAAATGTCCGTAATGATATTGGATTAGGACCGAAACCGTAACTGATATGCCCCAGACTGGAGGTCCCTAATGAGTTCAGCTACTAGTTCGCACAGGTACCTGGCAGTTCCAGATAAGGAAGCAAGTTGTTAGTGTATTAGTCGGTAGTCCCAATGAACATATCTGCTCGTTGCTAGCGTCTTAGACTGCAGACGGAGCACACAGCTGGGAGGAGTGGCCGTAGCTTGTCAGTTTTACTCCGTGGTGCTCTGAACACAAACTTGCGTGATGTATTAGTCGGAAGAGGTTTTTGCAGCGGATGGTAGTGCAAACAGAGTGGCTGCAAGTAATCCTGTGAGACAGGCAGGAGCTGTTGTTTAATTGTAATCCAAAAGGCTTAATGAATACGAAGTAGCAGGTGAAAGTAAACCTGCGAGGTGCAGCTACTAAGTGAAATAACTAAGCACCTGTTTGCAGTCAGGTGATCCCTTAAGTACAGGTAAGGCAGGGAAACCCAGAGATGAGATGGAAAGGATGAAGAAGTGGAGTGGAATCCTTACACAGGGATTGTAGTAGGTGAATGGTACAATTTATCCTCTAACATTTGTATGTGCTTATTTATAGACAACGGTTGATGGGAGTCCAGCATCCTACTACTACAAGGAGAACTGTTAAAACGCTCACTCCAGATATTCTTCCATTGACTGATGACCCTGGCCCATATCCACTCTTATAGCAGTCCAATTATATTTAGGTTTAGACTATATTAATGGGTTCACTAGTTGTTGCTTTTTATTCTTACGGCGAGGTGTTGTAATATTAGTTTTGAGTTTTAACTGTATATGATTAATTGCTACTATCGGCAACGCTTTTTTCCTAATTATGTGATGTTCCCAATTATTGTTTATATGTTGCACTAACACTTTGTTTCGCTATACTAGTGTGATCTTAAGCCCAGATAGGCGAATACTTGGTGTTATGTCCACTGTGGGTTTGGCCTTACCTCCCATTCGTGGGGACCTCACGTACACCTATTGGGTGATATGTGTGTATTTTCTAACACTGTTTGTTAATATATTTTTTTTTATTACTATTTTCAATACTGTTGTGTAATACGGTCAGTTGTAATCATGATTTATTTGTGTGTAACTGCTCGATCCGTTCAGGTGGTTTTTTCATGATTCAAAAGCCGATGTGTACATCACAGACATATGATTGTTGTGGCGGCCGGATAAAAAATTCCATTAGATGTTTGTATGGTTGCCGTGGTAACGTTTAGCTGTGTATCTGGTGGTGGGAGATCCGAGATGCGTCACTTTGCAAGTTACGCCCACGTCTTGATTGTGCGGCATCCCTAGCTTTCTCTCGGCATTACAGGTACACACTTTTGGCTATGGGGTTACTGGTAGGTGACTTTATTGAGCTCTCACTGATCGTACATATATTTTGTTGTTGTTTTCGGCCTGTTGTTGTCTGCTGATGGATACCTTATGAAGGCATTTGAGATGCGATGTAAACAGCCACGCCTACCCTTTAATTGTATTGCATTTTGAAAGTACTCAGGACACAGAAACACACGTCTATTAAAAGTGTCATTAGGATCACAGTGATGATATGATGCTTACATATAGATATAATAGTTTTCTTGCTTGAGTTTATGTAGATCCTCTCCCCTCCTGCATTGTTGTGAGAACTCTCATTGTAGATCCACATATTTGGATATTTTTTATATATTTTATTTATTTTTATATATTTTTTGATTATCACTATGTTTGTACATTGTGCACACATACAACCCCATTATTATGACATTTTTTTCATATATAATCATTTCTTGTTTTGCATATTTTTATGTCATTTCCTGTCACAACAGGGGCTGTTCTTCTTTGATTGGGGGCGGGGTTTTACACCTGTTATAATCACTTGTGTTTGTTTATTTGTTCACATGGTCTGATGAAGGGGTGATTGATCCCCGAAACGTTACCTGTTTGATGTGCCATTAAAGCACCTATTTTGCACAAATCTAGAAAGTGCATGCTTCTCTTTTATTTTATATATATATATACATACACACTTCCATTTTAGATCATACTCTCTGGAAACATATTCTTTAAAACATAACTTTAATCTTCAGAATAAAAATACATGCCTCTAAGGTTTCGGTTTCCAACGGGTACCTTTCTCAAATGAATTACATGCATAAATTGTGTGATTGCACTGGGAAATGCATAATTTATGCATGTAATCCGTTTGAGAAAGGTACCAGTTAGGCAATGAAATTTTATGGGCACTCTGGTAATTGAAGTACGGATAAACAGTGAGGGCAGACTCTTTTAAAACATACTTATATATATAATCTGTAGAGTGTATTTGTCCACCTGTCTAACATTTCACATAAGCAGCAACCCAGTGGAGCTATTGCCAGCATGCAAATTTGATAATGAGCAGAAAAAATGCATTGAATTTGTTATAATTGTCAATCTTCATTAAGAACAGCTTTGTAAACAAGTAATACAATCTTCTGTCATTCATGTTTAACATATTACAGTACATAAATGTCATTCTGTTTTATATTTAAAAAAAAATCATACCTGATGCAATAAGAAATTGATTGCTATCAAATATCAACACAATACTTTTTTTTAGTTATATTTATGAATTCAAGCCATACTATGATGTGTAGATTATATACATTTATCATTTGCAATGCTGCTTTTACTGCCTATTTTGTATTATAATGACATTTAGTAATTCTCAATGTTATTAGTAGGAAAACATAATTTTTATTTAGATTAGATTCTCGGATGGCTAATGCATACATTCAGCATTCTATTCATAAATAGTAAATTCGTTTAACATTTAAATTAAAATATGATGAATGCTTGGTTGTTAAATAACACTTTAATATATAGGCTGCATTCAATAGTGTTTCATTTTCTGAGTCATTTGTAATCTCTGTAATAGAAAACTAGAATTGTTAAATGTGGCATGTTTTTTGTTTTGATTTTGGAATTGTGGCAGTCACACCATTTCCAAGTAGGTCAATTTTAATGGTCAAACAGGTGACAAATGCATCTGAATTTTCAATCTATGTAGCAAAATTTGATTGAGCGAAAAATTAGTGCACATTCCACAGATGACATCCTCTATACATGAATGCCGGAAAGATTATAATAAAAACTGATTTGTTTGTGATGTGCCAAATGTGATGCACAATTTTAGCTAGCTGTCCATTCTTTCTTTTATAAATCTTTCCCATTAAATTTAATAAAATGATTTTGGTTACAAAAAAATAAATAAAAGATATTCAAATATTCTAAATATTGCTGAAATGTTAATTTTATAGAAATGCTCTGTAATTTATAAATATTTTTTAATATTAATTCTCATTGAATAACAATATCAGCCAAGTCTAAACATTTCGAAAACAAATTGGCACATCAACAAAAGATTTGGTTTTGTCACAGACACACACACACAGACGAGAGCCGGCGCACACAGACAGACACACAAATAAATATAAAATATCTTCATGGCAGATAGAAGTTTTGTATAAAGGAAATAAGTTTAGCTGTAAGGAAATTATTTTCATTAATGTGTCAAGATATACACCTATCTGTCACAGTAAGACAAGGCTAAGTGATAAGCAATAACAATCTAGGCTACAGGTGTGTGTTTATGCTAGTTCAGCATGACCTTCACCTAGTAAGGCAAATATAGAAGGAATCAGTCACTGACAGCTGAATCTTTTCACTCTATACATAAAAATAATACTTCAGGCTTTTCCTGTTATGTATTTTTACTGGCCACATAAGATTTCATAAGTTAAGTCTGTGACAGAGCTCAGGGGATTGTGTATAATAGATTATATGTTTCTATACAAATAATGGAATGTTCATGGTTATATTAAAATGTACTTCCATTCCCCCAGATTACAAGTTTTGCAGTATGGTGCAGTACGGCTATACCGCTGAAAATTTGACCATTGCGTGTGTGGAATATCAGGTCTCATGTCATTATATATATTATATAGCTATACCACAAGCCTTTTAGCCTGTAACGCAACAATCCTTTCCGCACTCAGCATTTTCATACCGCTGTATTACAGGTTGTGCGGTCCGGCTAAAATGCTTGCATTAAAGCCTATACCGCCATGATCCATTCCGCGATCTGAGACCAGTAGTTATGTATTTTTGTTACAAAGTACACTAACACCCATACACTACTTATTAACCACTAAACCGCCACATTCCCACATCGCAAATATTATATTAAACTTATTAACCCCCTAATCCGCTGCCCACCCACATAGCCAACACTATATAAAGCTATTAACCCCTAAACCACTGCCCCCCACATCGCTACTTCTATAATAAACCTATTAACCCCTAAACCGCCTGGCCCCCACATTGCAACTACTAAACTAAACCTATTAACCCCTAAACTGCCAGCTCCCCACATTGCAACTACTAAACTAAACCTATTAACCCCTAAACCACCGGCCCCCTACGTCGGGACACACTAAATTAAACTATTAACCCCTAAACCTAACACCCCCCTAACTTTAAATTAAAGTTACAATATA
>CAJPDP010158399.1:0-13066 GCA_905336975.1 Bombina variegata variegata | reverse complement strand
GAGAAAAAACGTCCTATTTATGAAACCATGTAAACGTTTTGTCACTAAGTAATATGAATATTAACATGAGTATTGCCCTGTTTTGTAAGCATGATCCCAGTCGCTGTTAAATCACT
Source organism: Bombina variegata variegata (assembly GCA_905336975.1). Taxonomy (NCBI): domain Eukaryota; kingdom Metazoa; phylum Chordata; class Amphibia; order Anura; family Bombinatoridae; genus Bombina; species Bombina variegata. The sequence goes on along the minus strand of CAJPDP010158399.1, from coordinate 12,950 downwards.
GCATCAGGCTTACCTCACATACACAAGGCTCTGTCAGCATTTTCTAGAACTAATTTCATCTCTCTAGAAATAAAAATACTGAACATACCTCAAAGCAGGTAATCTGTAGACCGTTCCCCCAACTGAAGTTGTCCTATACTCTTCAGTTATGTGTGAGAACAGCAGTGGACCTTAGTTACAAACCGCTAAGATCATCAAAACTCCAGGCAGAACTCTTATTCTAATTTCTGCCTGAGAGTAAAACAGTACAACGCCGGTAGAGAGTGACTGGGGGTGGCAGTTAGGGGAGGAGCTATATAGACCGCTCTGCTGTGGGTGTCCTTTTGCAACTTCCTGTTGGGAAGGAGAATATCCCACAAGTAATGGATGAACCCGTGGACTGGATACACCTTACAAGAGAAATTAAAACTACTGAGCCACCAAGGAAATTAATTCACTTACGATGAATTCACTTCCCTTCTCTATAGTCACAGCCCAAAGTGCCTGCTCACTGAAATAAGTCCTGAACTCAGTGCCAGTGTTCATTCCCAGAAGACAAAAATGGCACTTACCTGCACCTCTAGCTGTCCGGCAGGAGGACAGCCCACCCGGCATGAAAGAAAAACACTCCTCACAGAGACCTGTGGAAAGAAGAAAGGACAGAGTAAACCTACTCTGGCTTTCTATACAAGGGAAGCAACATGTTAGGAAAACACAGTGAGACCCACCGTACAAGTTCCTAACTGTTGAAAGCCACGACTGCCCTACTGAAGACACTAACGTGGAGTACAGCTAGACCCAATCTTGAGAGGAAAGATCAGAGCAAACCTACTCTGGCTTTCAAAATAATAAAATCTTGATTTAAGTGAAAAAAAAAATCCAATCTTCTTCAGACACCAAAACCTCACCTCCTCCTTGCACCGAAGGCAAAGAGAATGACTGGGGTTTGTGGGAAGGGGAGTGATACGTAACAGATTGGCTGTGGTGCTCTTTGTCTCCTCCTGCTGGCCAGGAGTGATATACCCAACAGTATTTAAGGACACCGTGGACTCACCATATCTTAAGAAAGAAAAGGGATTCCAGGTTTTTCCCACTCTTTAGTGGTAATGTTTGTCATACATGCTGGAACTGGAAAAACTTCCGGAGCTCTGGGCTTAACTTCCTAAACCCTGTCAAATTTAGCTATCTTAGGTTGATCTGATGGTATTGGATAAGGAACATCCAAAGTAGATAGAACCCCCTTGAGCAACAAACAGAGGTGTTCTAGTTTGAATCTAAAGTTTATATCCTCAGACTCGCTTGGTCTGTCTACAGCTGAGTCTGAGTCAGATATCTCACCTTCAGAGGCTAAAGAGGCCTGTTCATCCTCAGAGTCTTGGGAAAAACTGACCACATGCTTAATTTTTCTCTTCTTTTTGCCTGAAGTGTGTATGGCAGTGACTGAAGTTGTGCTGAAAAATCTTCCGGAATAAAGATTCCCCCAGAGATTGAGCTGCACCACAGGATACTGCCAGTGCAACTAATTGGGACAGGGACTGAGTAGATAGATGAGGCATGTCAAGGGCAGCAGAGTCCTGAGAGGTAGAGGACTTACAGGATAATCTTCTGAGAACAGTAGATTTGAGATTTAGACTGTAACATAGCAGTGAAACAAGTTGAACACAACTGTGCACAGGGGGATTACATGTGCCTCTTCACAACACAGGCATTTGTTGCCAAAAGGTAATTGAATGGTATTGCGCAAATCCATTCTGTCTGACCCCACAGTAAGAAAAAAAACAATATATCATGCCAGAAAAAACAAAAACTTATTTTGTATATAGGCAAATACTAGCAATTTGAAACCAAAATGGCCACCTTCCTCAAAGAAGCAGCACCTCTAGAACCCCAGCGATATCTGGGGTGACTTACCATCTTTCACAAGACAGCCGACCGAAAATGACTCCCGCGCTGCTCGCTACCTCCGTAATCTGTGCTGTACAGGGAACGAATGAGAAGCAATGTGCTATACAGGAAACAAAGGAGATGCAACAAGCAGCACCTTCTCAAATGGCACCTCCTCTGAATAAAGTGCACTTACATAGCCCTTTGTAGTTAGCCCAGACAGCCTCATGTCCCAATGCTGATGATATCTCTGATATTGATCACCAGCAAAAAATTAATACAGCAACCCTGCTTCAATCAACTGCCCAAAGAAATATCCAGTGGCCCCAGGCTCCAATAAAGGCAATATGATTTTAACCCCTCATAGTGCCTTGTACAAATCCACTCTGTGAAGTAAAGAACACTTACCTTAAGTAGCCTCTGCTGTATTGCAGACACAGCACTTCCAGGTCTGAAAGCTTCATCCAGACATCTGACAAGGGACCTGAAGTAGAAAGGAAAGCAGTGTAAGTTAACAATGGTTGCCAGGTGGGAGTGTTGGAACACAATTTCTGGGAGGTGGTCAGAGAAGTTCCCTGAGACATCATGCAGCTACTAATACTCTTACTAACAGATTTACATGGACACAGCATTTACCACAGTCCTATCATGAAGGGAAGCTACCCATTAAAGGACTCAATTCCAAATTTTCTTCAGAGCACCATCTTCGCCATCCTCCACCTTACAGAGGTAAAGTGACTGGGGGAGTATGGGAAGGGATCTTAAGCTTTGGCTGGGGTGCCTGCCTCCTCTTGGTGGACAGGTGTTTAATTTCCCAACAGCAATAAATGGAATTGTGGACTCTCCATGCCATTGGAAAGAAAGAGGTTTATCCCATCATTACTTGTAGACTCCACAGCTTGGATATTCTTTCCCAGAAGTAATGGATCGTGGACTTTCACCACTTATATGAAAGAAAACTAAAATTATGCTTAGCTGATACATACATTTCTTTCATGGTGGTGAGAGTTCACGAGACCCCATCCTGTTATTCTGGTGCCAGTTTATTTTTTTGCTCTTATTTTCCTACCTTATTGGCATGTCTATATGTCACACTAGTTTCCAGTAAGGTGGGTTTTTTTTTTTTAAAGAACTCTTGGGATTTGGGAATCTTTGCCTCCTCGTAATTGCAGGGAAGAGTAATTCCCAGAAGCAATGCATAGAGGTCCCTTACCACCATAACATTTATGCTTACCTGAAATTATTTACATACACACATCCAAATGCACACACACACACGACAGATCTTCACACTTGTGTGTCCGCTCAAAGAGTAACTCCTCTGTGGTGCTGGTCTAATTGCTATTAAAACTTGGCAGAAATAAGCCTGTGAACACTGAGCACTCAGTATTCCAATATTGACTTCATTTCCGGTAAGTACTGCATTTACTCATTCTACTCCAGAGGTTTTCAAACTTGTACTCAGGCTTCCCAAAGGTCCAGATTTTTATATCATCTTAACTGGAGCACAGGTGAAATAATCAGCTGATTATTAAATATGGTTATTAACCTGCTCTCTAATGCAAGGTAATCCTGAAAATCTGGCCAGTTAGGGATGCCTGAGGACCGGTTTGAAAACCCCGGGTCTACTCTAAACTAAGTGAGGATTAAGTTTGGGTGTAGTGCTCACATTTTAAATTGCACAATCTGCGGATTGAGCAATGCCGCCCTCTACTTGCGAGAGGCCAATCGCACGCAAGAGGGGGCTGTCAATCATCCAGATATGATTTGATTAGGATGATAGCAATCTGCAACCTAAAAGGAGCCTTATACCTCTGCAATTAATTTACAACTTTTCACAGTTATTTAAACTTTTGGTATCTGATTTACTCACCTGTTCCTGAAGTTCTGCTAGTCTTTGTGCACGATCTTCTTCACTATCTGAGCTGCTCTCAGTGTCTGAAGAGCTGTCGCTGCTACTGTCACTAGAAGTTGGTGGAGGGCCTTTGACTGAAGGGACAGGAGGGCCAGGGGCAGGCGAGGGAGTTGGAGCAGGCGATTCCTCAGGCTCATCTGGCATTTTGGCAAATCGCATTTCAAACACATCCTTTGAAAGAGAAACAAAAAAAAAATAGTCTTCAGAAAAAATAATAGTACAGAAAACAGCAGGTTGGCAATAGAAGCCAAAAAGAAACCAAGTTAAAATAAAAGTTAATGCTCCACATTCAAACGGCATTAGTCTAGAGCAAAGCTTAGTATCGTTTCTAGTATTGTATCCGTACGGTATTTACTGTGTACTGTATAGATACAAAGAACTAGTACTGAAATGTGAAAATATAGGTACGCGCACTTGAAGCAGCACAGTTGAAAATGGTTGTAGAACGTGAAATATAAAACACATACGAATAAATCACACTGAGACGACAAGAAAGTGCAAACAGTAAATTTGTGAAAGAAAAACTTATTTTCACAATTAAATACAAATTTAAACTACCATCACTAAAACTAAATAGATACAACCATTCCATTTGTAATATCTGTCCTCTTGCTTGCAGGCTCAACTAATTTAAGACTGATTGTGCTTTCCTTTTTTCATATAAAGTTAAAGAAAAAAAAAACTTCCTGTAATTTTGATAGTGTTTTAATTCTCAATCCAGTACTTAATACTGAAGACAATCATTTGCACTTCTAAATTCAATTTCCTCCTCCATAAAATTCACTAAAACCTGCAGCAGGTATCTTTGTTTTATGCTAAATGTCTAAAAAGAGGGTAGGGCCAAAGTGAGACTCAAGCTAAGATATGAAAATTATTTTTAACAAGTGAAAACATTTCTAATCTTTGTTCCATCACCAAACAGTGAAAATGTATAAAGTAGGGGTTGACAAATATTTTTAAACTTTAAGGGTGTGTATGTGTATATGTGTGTGTGATTTGTGGACCCCTGGTGTAAAGGTATCCAAACACGGGGGGGGGGGGAAGGAAAAACTGGGAGAGGGATTTAAAATAGAAAAAGAAAATGAATAAAAACAGCAATGCATGATTATATAGAGATTATGAGCTAGTCATACTTTTTGTCAGGACAAAAAGAAAAAATTATGCTTACCTGATAAATTTCTTTCCGGACATGGAGTCCACAACTTTATTCCAATTACTAGTGGGATATTCAACTCCTGGAGTAGGCAAAGAGCACCCCAGCAAAAGCTGTTAAGTGTAACTGCCTTACAGATAACCCCCAGTCATTCAGCCGAAGGAAATGAAAAAGGTGCCTGAGGTTTACTCAAAAAAACCTGCAGAATTAATAAAAGAGAGGGTGGGGTCAGGGACTCTCCATGTCGGGAAAAAAATAAATTTATCAGGTAAGCATACATTTTGTTTTCTTTCCTATGACAGAGTCCATAACGTAATTTCAATTACTAGTGGGAACCAATACCCAAGCTAGAGGGCACGGAATGAACAGGCAGGAAGAACAAGGCAGGAGGACCTAAAACAAAGGCACCACCGCTTGAAGAACCTTTCTCCCAAAAGAAACATCGGCCGAGGTAAAAGAATGAAATTTGTAGAATTTGGAAAAAGTATGCAGAGAGGACCATGTTGCCGCCTTGCAAATCTGTTCCACAGAAGCGTAATTTTTGAAAGTGCAAGACGAGAATACAGCCCTAGTGGAATGAGCCGTAATTCTCTCAGGAGGCTGCTGTCCAGCAGTCTCACAAACAAAACTAATCAAACTTCTCAACCAGAGAGACAGAGAAGATGAAGTGGCCTTCTGACCCTTACGCTTTCCAGAGAAAAACTAAACCGGGCAGAAGCTTGTCGAAAATCCTTAGTAGCTTGTGAACAACATTTAAGAGTCCGCACAACATCTAAATTATGCAAAAGACGTTCCTTTTGAGAAGAAGAATTAGGACAACAATTTCTTGATTAATATTTCGATCCGATACCACCTTAGGGAGAAACCCCAATGTAGTACAGAGAACTGCCTTACCAGCATGAAAAATAAGGAACAGTGAATCACACTGCAAAGCTGAAAGTTCAGACACACTGCGAGCGGAAGAAATGGCAACAAGAAACAAAACCTTCCAAGATAACTTTATATGAACAACATGCATTGGCTCAAACAGCGCCTGCTGGAAAAATAAAACTAAGGCTCAACAGGGAGCCACAGGTGTAAACACAGGCCTGATTCTAACCAGGGCCTGTACACAAACTAACATCTGGGAAATCTGCCAGACGTTCAAGCAAAAGAATAGATAATGCAGTAATCTGACCTTTTAGGGTACTGACCGATAAACCCTTCTCCAGGCCATCCTGCAGAAAAGACAATCCAGGGAATCCTCACACGGCTCCAAGAGAACCCCTTAGATTCGTGCCAATAGAGATATTTAGGCCATATTTTATGGTTAATCTTGCGAGTAACAGGCTTTCGAACCTGAATCATGGTTTCAATGACTGCTTCAGAAAAACCAAGTCTAGACAGAATTAGGCGCTCAATCTCCAAGCAGTCAGCTTCAGAGAATCTAGGTTTGGATGGAGGAATGGACCCTGAATTAGAAGGTCCTTCCTCTGAGGAAACCTCCAAGGAGGTAGAGAGGACATCCTTACCAAATCTGCAAAACATATCCTGAGAGGCCATGCAGGAGCTATTAGGATCAGTGATAATCTCCCCTGTTTGATACGAGTAATAACTCGTGGAAGGAGAGCAAATGGTGGAAACAGTTAAGCCAGAGAAAAACCTCCAAGGAACCGCTAGAGCATCTATCAGAACAGCCTAAGGATCTTTTGACCTTGAACAGTACCTTGGAACCTTGACGTTTTGGCGGGACACCATCAGATCCAACTCTGGAACCACCCATTAGAGGGTTACCTTAGAGAACACTTCTGGGTGGAGAGCCCAATCCCAGGGATGAAAAGTCCGTCTGCTCAGAAAATCTGCCTCCCAGTTGTCCACTCTTGGAATGTGGATGCCAGATAGAAGACAATCGTGGGCTTCCGCCCCCTGCAGAATGTGAGTGACTTCTTTTTATGGCTAAGGAACTCCAAGTCCCTCCCCTAGTGGTTGATGTAAGCCACTGAGGTGATGTCCGACTGGTACTGAGAAACCGGACTCCAGACAGTTGAGGCCACACTGATAGGGCATTGAAGACAGCTCTCAACTCCAAGATGTTTATGGGAAGAGAGGACTCTTCCCGAGACCACAGGCCCTGAGCCTTCAAAAGACCCCAGACAGCTCCCAAGCCTGACAGGCTGGCGTCCATAGTCACAAACTCCCATTAAGGTCTCAGAAAGCAGGTTACCCCAAGAAAGATGTTCCTGAGACACCCACCACGAGAGAGAATCTCTTGTTAGAAGGTCCAGATTTAACCTCTTGAGATAAATCAGAAAGGTCTCTGTTCCATTGACTGAGCATGTAAAAGTTGTAGCGGTCACAGATAGAACCGAGCAAAAGGAATGATGTCCATGGAAGCCACCATCAGACCAATCACCTCCATGCATTGAGCCACTGATGTATGAAAAGGCAGACTGGAGGGAAAGGCAGGAAAGTAAGAAGTGTGGAATTTCTGACCTCCATCAGGAAATCTTCATGAACAGGGAATCTATGATTGTCCCTAGGAAACACACTTTTGTAGATGAACTAGAGAACACTTTTCCAGAATCACCTTCCACCCGTGGAAACGTAGAAAAGACAGCAACATCTCTGAATGAGATCTTGCTAGGAGAAAAGATGACGCCTGAACCAAATTTAAAGCGATCTCCCAAACAAGGATCTGACCCCCATATCAAAATCTGATGCTCAACCGACTGAGCTATCTGGGCTCCTTGTAATAAAGCCCATCATAGCCACACCCAGATATGAACCTGGGAATCCTAGTTCCCAGTCTGATTCTCTAATCCAGCACCGTCAAAGGGCTTTAGATAGACTCACTAAATTCTGCTCCTAAACAACAGAAGAGTGAAAGTCATGTGAGCGTCTATTAAAAGAAAAAATGTCCTTTAGTACCTTTTTCCATAATCCTTCAGCCAAGACTGAAGTCTCTCACATAAATTACAATGTAAATTAAAACTCGGACGAAATATGATGTCACAGACATTTATAAAGACTTCAATAGAATATAAAGAATATTTATTAGACGACATAGGTTATATTTAAAAGGAAAACTATCAGAATCAAAAAAAGAGTACATATACACAATATAAAATGATAATCCAACAGTGCGTCAATCTCAATTAGGAAAGAGATTGAAAATAGGCTGTATACACAATATATAAAAAAGAGAAGAAGATTGCACTTTAAATAGAGCAAATGATCACAGCGCTGCCACCAGATGGCGGGAAATACAGGAAAATACAGAATTTGTCAGGCAATGCATCCTGAAAAGTAAACTTTAATAAATGTATTTAGAAATGTGCTTTATTTTAAACAAGAACTCTGCTTCTTAGATTCTTGCACCTGGGCCCTGTGGTTTCTAGTTACACCTCTGGACTTACCCTCCAGGGAAACTTCTGCTGTTGAACAGGTACAGCAGCTACAGGTCTGAAAGCCTCACTTGACCGCTATCAGGGACCTGTAGAAAAGAAAAAACTGAGTAACCAACTCTTGCTTTCTGCAAAGGGGTAGCAAAGTGTTAAAAGTAAAGCAAAGACTTCCTCGCCGCCTTTTAACTGCTAAAAGCCACCACTACTTACTCAAGAGATTGACTTGGACAAAGCTAGACCCCAATCCTTGCTTGCAGGGAAAAGTACCCATAAAAGGATTAATTTCTTCAGACACCAACTTCGCACAACCATTGACAGAGGCAAAGAGAATGACTAGGCGTTATCGGTAAGGTGTTACAATTAACAGCTTTTGCTGGGGTGCTCTTTGCCTTCTCCTGCTGGTTAGGAGTTAAATATCCCACTAGTAATTGGAATGATGTTGTGGACTCTCCATGTAATAGGAAAGAAAAGAATGCTGCCTGATTCATGAGTCATTTTTAGCAAAATTTAGTGGCCACAATCCAAGATAAGTAGTTTCCCTGGCCGATTTATTACAGTAAATTTTATCAAGATAATTAAAAAGACTTCTAATAGAAAATCATAAAGAAACACTTTCATTTCTATTAAACATTACCATCCAATCAGAAAATACTTCCCAAATAAGTAATTTACTGTATCACTGCTTTAAGCAGCATTTGAATACTCAGCCACTCAACAGGCATGTCACTAAATGAAGATGGTAAATGTAACAACAAAATCAAATGTCCTTGGGTAAGATATGTATTTGTTAGTTAATAACACTGTCCAAGAAGCCAAATTAGATAACATATCACCAAACATGCCTATTTTGAAGCAGGATAACTGGATTATTACCATAGAGCTTTACATGCCATACCCTCACTAAAACGTCTGGGCAAACATTTAAAGGATATCTCAAAATGTATTTTAACATGTACTGTGATATAGTAGATTTGTAATACACATGGGAGTCTGCAGACAAGTGTGGATGGACATTTATTTCTATAATCTCTCTTGGGACACAAAACTATGTTGATAAATACAAGTTTTAATAAAATGTCATTTTTTTATTTAATCAGTTTGCATTGTGTGATTTTGTTTATTAAGTCTCATATATAAGCACACTATATTACATTTTTTAATATTTTCATATCTAAGTTAAAATCATGGGCATTAATATGGAGTTGCCTGCCACCTTTTTGGCCCTGCTCTGTGAATTTGTGCAGTATACCACTGTGTGGCTGTTGCTCCTAGACTCTTCCAGCAGGGCAGATCTAGCAGGGCTGAAATTTAATTTAGCGTCTTGTGGCAAAGGTGGCATTCTATGACAGTGCCAAATTTAAAAGTTACTAAACACACCTGAATTTAATAATAAGGAATGTCCACATACTTGGCCATATAGTGAACATTATCAAAACACAGAGTACTGTGTTTTTGGATATAATATTTAGCAAAACAGTGTAATGGGGATTTAATCTCCCCAGTTCAACTGTTCTGAGTGGCGGATGTAAAGATAGAACAGTGTGGGTGGCAGTCTATTTCTGGTCATTTTCTGGGTCTAAAACAAACAAAAAAAAAATGTTTGTTTCGTTTTAAAATGTTGCACCAACTACACTAAAGTCACAGGCTCTTTTTGTGGCACAAGACTATATTGCCATGTTAAAGAAACCATCTGTCTGAAAAAAAGGAAGCTGATAATTTTCTGATAGGCCCCATTTCTAAACAATTTTCTAGAACAGACAACCGAGTCTCCACTACTTTGGTAAACATGGGCCCTGCTTAGTTCACTTGAATGCTGTTCCTGAGATAGTCTGGCATGTACAAATTTTTATATACATTTTTTTCCACAGAAAGACCTGTCCTGTCGAGAGGACTTCGCATACCAAATTGGTATATTAAGAAGGCCACAGAAGCCTTGTTAAAGTGTCTCAATGTAGCAACACGCACTAACCAGTTGAAATGACGTCAATGAGACATCACTGCTCGTCAGCAAATGCTGCAGACTTGTCAACTATGTTAGCTGAGAATTATGACTTGGCATGTAAGACTTGGGTAAAAAAGTGCCATCATGTGATGCCAAAATGTGGACTACTACTATACTTAATTCTGATCCCCCCCTCAAAAAAAAAAAAAAAAACGCAAACAAAAACCCCCCACAATTGAACTGAAATAAAATCTGACTTTTTAAACAGAGGCTTAAAATTTAGCATCAATACAACTGCCACAAAAGCTAACATAATCAATACCCAGAGAAAAACATGAAACTTTTTGAAGCTTGGATTCCTTCTCTAAACAATCAAACCATATATAGGACTACATGGATACATTTTGATTAAAATCGCCCCTTTCCGCATAAAATAATGCTTTAGATTAACTTCAGCTTTGCTTTCAATGGGTTATTTAAAAGCACTAGCATACTCTATAGGAAACATTTATTAAAAGGGACAGAAAAGAGGGGGCGGGGCTAGCTATCGACAAGACCAGACGTGTTTTTCAATAGCTCCTAGCTCTTATGATCTAATTAAGGGGATAAAGTCGTAAATATATATTGAAAGGCTTTAATAAGGAACCCCAAGATCATAAGCAGTTACTGAATACTTCTAGAGGAGCTAAAGAATACGATCAGCAGTTGTGATGCCAGCTTACATGTTTGAAACCATGCGGTAAGGACCGCCATGTTACAGTTGGGATATCTTCCTTTATCTACCCCACTTAAGCCTTCAAGCAAACCTCTAGTTATCTACACACCATGGAGGATATATCGCTAATATTCAAAACTATTTTTGAAGACTTCACAACGGACATGATTAGCTGCTTGAATCGTTTGAGACAGACTGATGTGCTAATGAAAGTGCGACATTCTGGGCTACCGGGATTAAGTTCAGAAGGGCCAGTATTGTAAGATCTGCAGAGGCCACCGGATAGACGAACTGGGAACCTGCTCTCGTGGGATACGGCTGGTCCCTGGGAGCAGATTTCAGAGCATACGATCTGCAGTATGGAGGTCTTGGCAGATCTGCAGAACGATACATGTGATAACCCGACATGCCTTATTAAAAAGCTGGAGTTGGGAGGAGAGGGCCCCGGTTACTCCATTTTAACTTGGCCTGTACCTACCATATTGATAGCGAGAGGCGCAGTGTGGAAGATGATGCTAGCGGCTTATTTACAAGAGGCTAAGGTATCCTCAGGAAAGTCCCACGCTGTTTCTCCTCAGCAAGCATTTAACGCTACCGGTGTGGGATAGGTTGTTAATTTCTACTGAAGATTCTCAATCGACATGTGCGATGATTAACGGAGACTCTGATAGCCGTAGAAACACTCAGTTATGGACGGCATATACATTTTTGTACAACATACCGGTGCAGCTTAAAAACCTTAGAGTTTGTAATGTACCTTGTAGGGCAGCCGGATATTATGGGACCTATGGTTCATTTAACATGGACGCTGCATGCTGACGGGGGTTCACACACTGTCTCTGAGACAATTCTGTTTAGAACCATGTTTTAGGTTACTTGTGTTAAGTTTATATGTGCACTAAATTGATCTTAGGGTTACTGTTTTCAGTACACTTCCGCTTGTGTAATTTAACCTTCTACCGTACACAGTTATTATTAAGTCTCATGTGTGTCTGATAGCTGAAACAACTTATACTAATGCTTACAGTGTAGTACCTAATATGCTAATTCAATACGGTTATTTGCCTCTAGTTAATGACTTAACTCTCCTCTCTGATCTCTCTTTTCCCAGTATCTCCGTTTTGTATTTACCACATGTATCTGATAGTAAGACCAATATAGGCCTATAGTTTTTAGACTGTCGGAGTCAGATGCATACAGGAGATGAATGCATGTGAATATTTAACAAGGAAGTGCTCTACTATAGCTATATAGCTTAATTTCTCCACTTTTTCATGTGAATTTTACATATTTTTATGCTTTGTTTGATATGCTCAGTGGATTTGTTGTGCATTAATATAATATTCAGTGTAAATTCAACTGGATTCCCTAGTCGGGAGTTCAAACATAACTACAGTCTTATATTCTAGGATGAAGGCTCTGTTTATATGACAATTTGGTGTAATCCATACTTGATAGTTGTGGATATATTATACTACCATATTAGCTGACATCGTGCTCATAAACGACATCCTTTAATATCTCCCTTAATAGGTTGATGAGAGATGACAAAGGTTCAGTTATGCCCTTTAAACAGTTGCGCCCCATCCACACTAGATACTCTTTTATCCATACCCTAATGTTAGGGCCATTGAGCTTATTAGGCTATCCTCCAACCTGATCATAGGAAGATGTTTCTTTATTGTACATACCTGTTGCTGGACATAGGGCCCATGTCCAGACGATGGGTCTATTTTATGATAGTAACACCCGTTAATAATCCCATCACTCAGAAATTTACTGGCTTCTTAACAGAACAGAGGCTTCCCCCCCCCCCATACTCCCATAGGCTTATTATATAAGCAAAAACATAATTTATGTAAGAACTTACCTGATAAATTCATTTCTTTCATATTAGCAACAGTCCATGAGCTAGTGACGTATGGGATATACATTCCTACCAGGAGGGGCAAAGTTTCCCAAACCTTAAAATGCCTATA
>CAJPDP010158157.1:0-15405 GCA_905336975.1 Bombina variegata variegata | reverse complement strand
TGTTCCTTCGGTTGAATGACTGGGGATTGTGGGAGGGGGAGTGATACTTGACAGCTTTGCTTTGGTGCTCTTTGCCTCCTCCTGCAGGCCAGGAGTGATGTTCCCAACAGTAATTGATGATCCCGTGGACTCACCATATCTGGAAAGAAAGAAATTTATCAGGTAAGCATACATTTTGTTTTTTAATAGGTTAGCTTTCTTTCATACAGGTGGTGAGAGTCCATGATCCATTACTCCTGGGAACTACTCTTACCCTGCCACTAGGAGGAGGCATAAAATCCCAAACCCCAAGAGCTCCATGAAAACCCGTCCCACCTCACTGGTAAACTAGTCTTGTCTATGTTTCCACTAGCGGAAGGTGAAGAATGAAGATGTGAATGTTATTCTTCAGGGAGACAGGTTCTCAAACTGAGTTTGCCCCCAGAGTGCAGTGTTTGTTGGAGGGATGTTTTTTGTAGTATGGGTAGTGACCTATTTTTCACCTGTTGGGAATTAGTCACAAGCCTTCCACAGGTGTCACATTGACCTGTCCTTTGCCTCCTCCTGTTGGGTTGTCTATTTACTCCTATTCTAGATCCTCTGCTAATGTTTCAGCACTGGTTTGGCTTTCTGCTGGTTTATTCCAGTAGATGAGTACCTATAGGTAAGTACTGTTTTTTTATTTAATTTGAGCACATTATTAGCCAGATACTTTTGTATTTTTCTGCTATTTATGGAGCCTTTGGATTCTGTCCCTAAACCTACTTTAGAAGCTGAGCACTCTTAACACTCTCCTACCAGTGTTAAATGTGTTTATTGTAAACAGGCTGAGGTATTACCTCCAGCACATTTATATAACACATTTTTAAATGTTTTAATGCATTCAGACCATTCAAATGCTGCTCTTGCTGCTAAAGGTATTTTTTTTTAATATTATTTTTTTTTATTAATTTTCACAAAAATACAAAAAAGAAAAGACATTTCAAATAATACATTACACATATATGCTATCATCTATTACCTATTTATGACTTATAGGTGTGCCTTCAAAATATCAATACAGTTCTTCTCACATTTTTATAAACAATGTGATAGTTAACTTTAACAAAAGCAAATATCAGCAAAGAAGAAAACTTATTTCAGATGTCCATCACAAAAAAAAACAAAAACAAGTATTTTACTTATCAAGTTAAACATAGGCAGTTAATTTTCAAATTTTTTATAAAGCCTCTACCTATCAATCATATATGTTATTACCCACCAACATTTGAAAAAAGGACTTTCTTTTCGTGTCATCTATTCTCAGGTAGAGAGGTTCTGTTAATAGTATTTAGAAATACGTTTTGATTGTCAACACAGCTAAGTCTTTTCATATCTGTATAGTAGAGTTAATATTTAGTTCTCAAAATAGGACTGTTAATGCTAGAGGACAAATTTATTTCGATATGCTAATTAAGTCAACCTAAATACGTTTTCATAATTCTGTAAAAGCCTCTAGCCTTGAATTATCTTTGTAAACAAACAAAAAACAAACGAGGAAAAAAAGGAAGAAAAAAAAAACGAAAAAGGTTTCCTCCCTCCTCTCTCCCCCCTTTTAATATAGGTGCTGTCTCCAGTATACAGGATATTTATCTGTTAATATTAGTTGGAGGAAGATTGGTGACTTACGAAAGTAACCTAGGAGCTGTAATTGGGCTTCCCTTGGCTGATCAAGCATTACTCTATCCCATTTTACCATAAATCTTCTTAACTTATTCTCTTCGAAAATCAAAGGGTCATGTTGGTCCAATATCATTTGATATTTTATATTATGGACAAAGGAAGCAATGTTAGGGGCACGCTTGTCTTTCCAGCCTCTTAGTATCATTTGTCTTGTTAAGAGTATTGCAGTAATAATCAATGGTTTATTCTGTATCTTATCCTCCAGATAGAGAAAAAAAATATGAATAGGTTCAAGTATTATTCTAGGCAAAAAATTATTTAATCAGTATTTTATTTGTTTCCATAGTTTTCGAATTTTAGGGCAGGCATAGAACATATGGAGTAGGTCTGCAGATGGAAACTTACATCTAGGACACCCCGAATCCTGAGTATTCCATTTTCCAATTCTCTTAGGCATAAGATAAGCTCTATTCAAAAGTTTATAGTGGGCTTCTCTTATTGCTAAGTTAGATGAGTATTTCATAACTCTGCTGAAGCCTTTTTGGAGGGATTTTGCAATGATTTCTGGAATATCTCGTTTCCATGACAAATAGAGCTTCTCCACTCTACTGTCTTCCTCTTTGCAAGCTAAAACTTTATAAACATATGTCAACGCATGATTACCTGTTTGATATCTATCAATAATTACATCAAGCGGACCCAGCTTCCATGCCGTTCCTTTATTAATTTTGAGACTATAAATAAAGTGTCTGATTTCTAAGTAAGCAAAGAACGATCTCTTGTCTAAGTTATAATCTTTAGAGAGTGCCTCAAAAGTTCTTATGTGTTTAGTTATTGGATCTATTAGCTGTATAAGTAAACAACTTATTAACGGACTATGCTCTAAAGGCCGAAGTAGTATCCCCTGATAGGTAAATATTTTGATAGCAAATTTTTTACCTCCAGTAGCTTACATACCTTACTCCATGCTACTATTTCGTTATGAATGGTATATTTAAGAGTAATATTTCTAACATTTTTAGGGTGTCTTATATGTAATATGGCTTTGAGGGAATAAGGAGTAATTATAGCTTCCTCTATTTTATAATTGGTAATATGATTGGCTTCAGTGAGCCAATCCAAAGCAATTTTAGCCAGACATGCCAGATTATAATGTTTAATATTAGGGAAGGCAAAGCCGCCCTTTTCCTTGGCATGTGTTAATCTTAATAGAGATATTCGTGGTTTTGAGGAACCCCATAGAAATCGGGAACAATTAGCATTACATTTCTGAATGTCCACTTTTCTAAGGCACAGTGGAATATTCTGCAATAGAAATAAGATCCTTGGAAATAGTCTCATTTTTAATTAAAGCTATTTTTGCTGATAACGTTAATGGTAGCTTGCTCCATCTTTGCAAATCAGCAAAACACTTTTGCCATATAGGAGTATAATTAGTATCGTACCATTCTTCTGGGTTTTTAGAGATAATAATTCCCAAATATTTGATGTTTCTTTCAGTTATTTTAAAGGGATTTAGCATGAGACTATCCTTCTTTTGGATTACCCACAGTATCTCTGATTTTGCCAGATTGATCTTTTATCCCACAAATCTACTAAACTCCACTATAATACTCAGAAGTATTGGAATATTCTTTTTAGAGTTCCTTATATAAAATAAGATATCATCTGCGTATAATGATAGTATGGAGTTATAGTTACCTAAATTTATACCTTCTAGTCTGTCACAGCATTTTGCCGCTAGGGGTTCTAGCGCAGTGTTGAATAGTAGTGGGGAGAGTGGACACGCCTGCCTTGTTCCTTTCTGTAGAGTTATGTGCTTAAGAAGGAAACATTGTTCTGGTATATTAAGCATATGAAGCTAAAAAAGTGACCTACAAATCCAAACTTTTTAAGTGCTGTAAACAAATGGTCCCACAAGACAGAGTCAAAGGCCTTTTCGGCATCCACCGTTAATAGTGCAAAATCTTTTTTTGGTTTTGACTCCATCTTGTGCATGGCCATTGCATGTTAGACTAGTGTCATTGCTTTCCTTATATTTTTATTGTCTGTTCTACCAGGCATAAAGCCTGTTTGATCTGGATGAATAATATCTCCTTTAACAGTTTTTAAGCGTTTTGCTATAATGCTTGCTAATATTTTGTAATCATTGTTTAGGAGTGAGATAGGCCTGTATGATTACATTGAATTGGACTCCTTATCTTTTTTTGAGTATAAGTGTAATATTACATGCAGTGAAATTTCTAGAGGGTTTATATTGATTTATGAAATACAAATTAAACAACAAGTATGGGCGATTGAGTCTGACTAAATCTTATAAAATTCAGCTGATAGTTGGTCAGGGCCTGGTGCTTTACCCATAGATATTTCCTTTATTGTCTTCAATGTTTCCTCTATTGTAATCTCTTGGTTTTTTGAGATTAATTGGTCTGCCGAGATTTTTGGCAATTTAAGATTATCCCAAAAACTTTCTTTCGCCTCTTTATCAACTTCTGTAGTTGAGTATACTTTTTGGAAAAAATAAAAAAATAGCCTATTGATCTCCTTGGGGGAGGATTATTTATTTCCCTCATGGATAATTGTGCCAATGAAATTGTTCTTTTTAATATACCTAGAAAGATGGGCTAACATTTTGGCAGTTTTTGGGGAAAACCTACTAAACACTGCTTTCTTTTTTACTTCCTCCTGCATCTGACGCTGTTCTATAAAGATCTTTCTCTCGAGTTTAGCTTTTTGATAACTATTCTAATTCTCCCTATTTGGAGTTTTTATATATTGTGTGCATTTATTTTTAAGTTGATTAGTCAATTGTAATTCCCTGTTTCTGAACTTTCTTTTCCTTTTTACCATATATGCTTTTATTTCCCCTCTTAAAAACGCTTTTGCCGCTTCCCAAAAGATTTCTGTTTTAGTTAGGTATTCTTTATTGAAGGAAACATAGACCCTCCATCTTTGGGTCAACCAATTTTTAAAATCGACATTGGCCACCAAATATGAGGGGAAGAAAAACTTGCTAATTTGGTCTCCCCATTTATTCCCCAGCTGGACAGAAACTGAAATAATCGTATGGTCTGATATAATTATGTCATGAATCTCCGTATTAATTTCTAAACGTAGCAATCCTTCACTCACCAAGAACATGTCTATTCTTGAGAGTGTATGGTGAGATTTAGATTCACATGCAAACAATCTTGTGTCAGTTTATTGTATTCGCCATATATCTTTTAATTTAACACCTTTGGCGAAATTGGATAGGATTTTTGCTTCCCTTTTTAGGTTTGGTTGACCTATAGGTTTTCAGTCTGTCCAGCTGGGGAACAAAAACGCTGTTGAAATCTTCTCCAATAATCAGTTGTGAATCTATCATATTGATCAGTTTGGCGAATAGACCATCCCAGAAGTCTGTTTGGCATTCATTTGGCGCATATAGGTTACAGAGTGTATAACGAGACTCGTTTATTTCTATCTCTTAGATCAAATATCTTCCCTCTATATCTTTCTCTTGTGATATCAGTCGATAGTTTAAATTTCTATTAAAAATGCAAGCAACCCCCCTTTTCCGGTTTATTGAAGGCGTGACTATTACCTCACCAACCCAGCCTATTCTAAGCTTCTCAGCTTCTTGTAAGCTCAAATTAGTCTCTTTTAAGAAGACAATATCAGGTGTGTAGCTTTTAAGATGACTTATTATTTTTTTCCTTTTTAGCTGGAGAAGAGAAGCCGCCCACATTCCAAGAAAGTAACTCCATTTTATTTCTCATCTATCTCTTATCTGTAAAAAGTGGCGGCAGCATTTTGGAGCGATAGAGGTGAAAGGAGCAAGGGGAAAAAAAAAAAGGAAAAGAGGAATAAGAAATAAACAAAAAAAACAAAAGGGGAAGAATGAGAACACAGAGCTGCACCATGAATACATAGCGCTCTATTAAAAATCTATAATAAATTATTTGCATATTTCTACTTTGGTTGATATTCTTCCATAAACTGCTTAACTTCCTCTGGCTTATTTAAGAAGATAGTATTGTTATCTCAGAATATTTTAATTTTAGCAGGATAAATCATAGTGGCTTGGTAGCCTGCATTGATCAGCTTTGTACACCAGGGAGCCATTACTTTCTGTTTATTTAGGGTCTCAGCTGAATAGTCTTGGAATAATAAAATACATTCCTGGTTTATTTCAACTGTGTCTTTTTTCCTATAGTATTTCAGGATTTTTTGTTTGTCCTGGAAGTTTAAAAATTTTATTAAAATTGGTCTTTTTAACTTTGTAGTGTTATCATTTTTGATAATGGTTCCTAGTCTGTGTACTCTTTCTACTAATATCGTAGTGTTTGTGGGTGGTATGTATAGAATTTGTGGTAGTGTGTACGTTGCAAACTTCATGAGATCAGTAATTTCTGATGTCTCTGGTAGTCCCACTATTTTGAGTTTGTTCCTCCGCGACCTGTTTTCTAAGTCATCTAAGCGGGATTTTATTGTTACTATAGTTTTTACTTGTGCATTAAGCGTCTTTTGTTGGGAGTGTTGAGCATCCTCCACATCGGAGATTCTATTTTCTATCTCTGGTAGTCTATTTGATACCATTGTAAGCTCGCTTGTTAGCACTGTTAATTCTGTTTTGATACCCTCGAACTGGGGCAAAAAAATATCAGATATTTGTTTTATCAGATTGTTGGTATCGATAAGAGTATTAGGGCTGGATATATAATCCACAGAACCTGATTATGAACTACTAATGCTAGTCCTAGTCTTTTTATCTTTCACTTTAGGAGGCATTGTATGTGACTGTTTTTCCAATCACCAAAAACTTGTCCATAAAAAGTGAACTTTAGGGGGGGGGGAAGGGTGAGGGGTGTTACAGGTGTGTACAACTACAAAGAAGGAAAGGTGTGAAGTGATAATTATTAGTGTTAGAGAGTTAGGGAAGTTCCTCTGAGGAGGTTGTCAGTGAAAAATGTTTCTGTGTTATAATTGTGCGAAAACTGAGGGGGGGGGGGAATGGGTGAGTGTAAGGCAATATAAAACTGTGTTTTACTGGGTCCTCTGTGTGAGGAGTGTATAGTGGTTTAGGGCTGTGAACTGTGTTTTACAAAGTCCTCTGTGTGATGAGTGTATATATAAATAACAAAAAAAACAAAACAACACAAAAATGTGTATGCAATTACCTTGGGGTTGATCTGTTCACAGTATATTTTCCAACAACTGATGCTATAAAATGAGCTCTGTGGACACATTTATATTTTAACAAAACATAATGCTAATAATAGTGACCTCCGTTTGCAAGGGGTAGACTGCGTCTGCATTCCACGTGGCCCTGTATCTAATTTATACAACAGTTTTCATAGATGTTTCACATAGTATAGGGGAACCATTTTGAGAATTTCTCTGTCTATGTACAAAAATATAGTTGCAGTGTATACAATATATTAGAACACAAAGGGGTTAACTACCAGACCAAACGGCCATTAGGTTGTACCCAACACTTCCCCACTCTGTAACCAAACAAAAGCAAATTATGCCCTTTAATAGTAGCAAGGGAGTATAAGCAGTCTCTGAAATAAAATTTTACATCTGACCTGTTGTACTTTCCCTTTGATGAATTTAACA
The DNA here is from genome assembly GCA_905336975.1 of Bombina variegata variegata. Lineage (NCBI taxonomy): Eukaryota > Metazoa > Chordata > Amphibia > Anura > Bombinatoridae > Bombina > Bombina variegata. The sequence goes on along the minus strand of CAJPDP010158157.1, from coordinate 8,160 downwards.
CCAGTATATAGTAGCTGTCAGGCAGCAGGATGGTTTATAGGGGCAGCATATATATTGCTGATCCTCTCTAGAGCTACACACTTATTTATATAGATGCTGACCTAGTATAATATATCATGGCACAAACATCTGGGCACTATATAAAACAGAATATCTATACTTTTGCTTCTGTCTTGTTATGTGCTCCCTTCCTAAATGTCTCTAGATTTTTCAATTCTTATTAGCCCAGAGAAGCCAGAATAACACACCCTTTCTTTGTTATTCTTGCCCTTTGCTATTTAGTATATAGTCAGATAATATGGTAGGCTGTTTCACTAGAAGAGGGAAACTCCTAGCTGCATTTGTATAGTCTAGGAACCCAAACCTGTACTTAGCTTAAGTTAACCATTTTTATTTGGTATCTATAACATGTAAACTGCCGCAAGCAAAATACCATCACAGTAAAATATACAATGGAAGTCATTCATCATATTAGTCTCCACATACACTGGAGTATTGACTTTACATTTGGTCTACCAATAAGCATTTGTTTGCGAGGGGCTCAATTAGTAACATGTCTATGGCGCAAACAGCGCCCAGCTTTTTCTTATGAGTGAAAAAGAGAAAAGTTACAGGTTGTGATCTGTTGTGAATGTGACCACAAGAAATAGCCATCCTCTGAATTGATAAAGATGTCTTATCATTGGCTAGTATCTACAGTACCGTTCTTTAAAACTTTATACATGTTATGTGTGCAACCACAGAGTCCAGTACTTCTTTATAATGACTCCGATGTTACGTGGAAAAGGACCTAGATAGTTTTTATAACGCCTTATGGAGCCAATGTTAACTCAGGTTAGCCTTTAAGGGTTATTTTCCTTGTCATCCCCTTTAGCTAGTGTCTTTTTTGGACCTATAATCACTCTTATTTACAAAACGTACACTCGAGGGTACAAATATACAAAGTACTTATCTTAGTGCAGGATTTGTTATCGTTGAAGCCATCATTCTGTCTCCATCGGCACTTTGGAGGTAGATTTTTTTTTTTATAATAAATATCCTGGTTTTGTAATCCAGTCTAATCAAAAGACCTTCTGTATGTCGAATCCCTCCTACCCTCGGACAAGCACTGACGTAGTTCAGGATATCAAGCCAACTTTAACTGTCACTGGGGTTCTGAGAGGGTAGAATAAATAGTTGTCGGTCAAGTATAACAGCTGATTTCCCCATAGCACGATCTCCTATCCCGGTGAGGTTGGCAGTAGAAGGGGACGCTATTAGCCGCCTCCTCCACTGCACAGCTGTCGGGAGTCCTGGGAGTGTGATTTCCGCTGTTCCTTTACCTTTTCTGAAGGATTGTGACCTTCCTCCGTTCCTAAGTGCCGATATTGCACCTCTGTTGGCTCTAGCCAGTGAGCTCGTGTGGCTAAGTTAACTTCCGGAAATCCGGGCAGCAATTTCTAGGCAAGAGTGTTCTCCACCTTCTTTGCTGTCTTGACCAGGGGTGCCGAATTTCTTTAGCACGCCATCGACCGTGGGATCTTGGAGAGACCGGTGTGTTGGTGGAATACCTTGGACGCCAATTTAGCGCTTCTGCTTAGGTTCCTCCCTCAAACGGAAGCCGCTGCTAAAGGTATTAATGTTCCTTCTATTTGTTCTTTATAAGGGAGTTCTTCAGATTTTGCTCCTGGAGTCAAGGACTTAAAGGGATAGTAAACCCAATTTTTTTTCTTTCATGATTCAGATAGAGCATGCAATTTTAAGCAACTTTCTAATTTACTCCTATTATCAATTTTTCTTTGTTATCTTATCTTTATTTGAAAAACAAGGCATCTAGGCTAAGGAGCCAGCACATTTTTGGTTCATAACTCTGCACTTGTTTATTGGTGCTTTCCAATCAACAAGGACAAACTAGGTTGTGAACCAAAAATAAGCCTGCTTTTAAACTTACATTCTTGCTTTTCAAATAAAGATAGCAAGAGAATGAAGAAAAATTAATAATATGAGTAAATTAGAAAGTTACTTAATATTGCTTGCTCTATCTGAAAAATGTGGGTTCAGTGTCCCTTTAATTCACTCTGCAGCATCTGAGATGATGGCAGCTATGCCTCTTCAAGTAAGCATAAAAGGTCAGTCCATAATTTACCTTCTAGTTCTAAGCCTGCTGAGGTTAATGTTTCTGGTCATGAAGCTATGGTTAAACCTCCTGAGGTTTTTTCTATTCCTGATGCTGTCTCTGAGATAGTTGCTAGGCATTGAGTTAAAACAGGTAATCCCTTTAATTCTTCTGCAAGGTTTAAGAAAATATAGCCTTTTACTGGCTTATTATATTAATCTTGGGTAAACTGTTCCTAAAGTTGATGGGGCCATTTCAACATTGGGCAAGTGTACTACTATCCCTTTGGAAGATAGTTCTTCTTTTAAAGACCCTTTAGATAAGAATCCTTTTTATAGGAGGGCTAGCAGTTTCTTTTGCTAGTGTGGCTGTGTCTTCTTCCATTTGGTTACATAGTCTTTCTGAGCAGTTTTCTGATGATTCTGCTAGTAAAGATTTTTTTGAACCTTTTGGAATTGCTTAATTTTTGTAGTTCATATTCCAAGAGTAAACAACTAGGAAGCGGATTAATCAGTCAATGCATCCTATATTTTTTTAAACAGATAGTGGATCTTGGGGTCTCCCAGAGATAGATCTGATGACTACAAACTTCTCAGATACTAGGCGTGGTCCAGGGATCCTTGGGCATAGATTATGGATGGTTTGTTAGCTCTGTCATTTTGGCAAGCCTATGTTTTTCCACCTCTAGTCCTTTCCAAAATTAGGCAAGTGAATTCACCAGTAAATCTGATTGCTCCAGCTTGGCCTTGCAGGGTTTGGTATGCAGATCTGGTTCAGATGTCCAGTTGCCCTCCATGGTCACTTCCCCAACGTCCAGACCTTCTGTCTCAAGGTCCGTTTTTTCAGGATGGTTTAGATAAGGGATAAGGTTGAATCTCTGCTCTTTCAGTTTTGTTCCACAAGACGATCAGTAAACTTCTGGACATTCATGGTTTTTGTTCAAGCTTTGGCTAGAATTAAACTTGTTAAGCAAATTTCTCCTCCTTGGAATCTAAATTTGGAACACATTACACACAACAAGCCACTAAATTAACTCAATGTCTGAAAGCCAGAGGCGATTCAGCAGATATCCTCAAAAGAGCTAAATATGATATGGATTGTATAGATCGCAATGAGTTTTCATGGTGTAAATTTTGTAACCGATTATAGTACTCAATATTATCAGGTTTGTAAAATAATTAAAAATAACATTTTAAAATCTTAGCTGCTGATAACAAATTAACAGGATTAGTGGAAAGTGGTACCAGATGTTTGTTTCTTAAGACACGGTGAGTCCACGGATCATCAATTACTGTTAGGGATATCACTCCTGGCCAGCAGGAGGAGGCAAAGAGCACCACAGCAAAGCTGTTGAGTATCACTTCCCTTCCCACAACCCCCAGTCATTCTCTTTGTCTTCGGTGCAAGGAGGAGGTGAAGTTTTTTGGTGTCTGAAAAAAATTGGATTTTAAAAGCCAGAGTAGATTTGCTCTGATCTTTTCTCTCAAGTTTGGGCTAAGCCGTACCTCACGTTAGTCTCTTCAGTAGGGCAGTGGTGACTTTAAATCAGTTAGTAACTTGTGAGGTGGGCCTCACTGCGTTTTCTAACATGTTGCTTGTAACGAAAGCCAAAGTATGTTTACTTTGAGATATCAATAGTGACTTCAGCTGGTTTAATGAAGCTTGATGCTAGAAAATGTTCGTGCTTCATTACCATGCTGCTGAAGTGTCACTGTGAAGGAGATGCAGCGCCATGTTAATTTCTCTCCAGGTCATGTGATCCTACAGCTCAATATACTCCGGTTGAGAACGGAGTTGTTTTTCCAATTCTCACTCTGTCTCTGTGAGAATTAGGTTCTGCAAACGTTTTTATAAAGAAATTGTGGGGAACGTTTTGTTTTTGATTATAATTATGGGAGCATAAATTATTATTTATTATTTAATCCCTCCCTCTCCCTGATACTATACTGTATACTCATATTTGGTATTCGGTAATTTTATACAATATTCATCTGTCCTGTGTTTTAGAGATAAATAGAGTCCCTTTGTCTAACTTGCTCTTAAATTGACAGTTGCTTTTAATTTCGCCTCTCAGGTTTTTTATTTGCAAAAACTCTGTGTTGGTTTTAGACAATAATATTGTTTTATAATATGCTTTCATGTGTTTCACTGGCTTTCTTGAGATAGAGAGAGCGCGTTCTTCTGAGCCAATGTCTCCCAGGATGATACTGTCTGGGCAGTACCAAATGTTTTCCTTTTTCGTCCCAAGCTTCTATGGCGTCGCCCTCAGTACCCTGCGGTTCCTCGTTATCTCCTGGAGGAGTTATTTGCATGCAGATTTTGCTGCTCAGGTATTTGTTGGGTACCTGTGGAATTATCTGTTTTTCCTATTCTTATGGAAAATCGCTGGAGGAACATTAGAGATTCAGATAGTAAAGTGTCTTTCTCGCCTGTGGCTACTCTGGTTGCCTTCCTCATAGGTCTGATGAGGAGGATATGTCAGTAACTTCTGAGGGTAAATTCTCAGATTCAGACATTATAACTCCTTTATCTGATGCTGAAGTAGTATCTTTCAGATTAAGCTTGAACAACCTTAGTGTGTGATTAAAGAAGGTGGCTTCCTTGGAGCGACTCAGATTTGTCTGTCGTTGTCAATCTCTAAAGAATCTAGTGAACTTTATAGATACTAGGATTCCTCTGTGGCAGTTTTTCCTGTACTAAACCATGCTGGGTGATTTTTCACAGGAATGGGAGAGCTACTCTTGGAGTTTTCCCCGTCTCCTGTCTTTAAAAGGATGTTTTAAATATCATGATGCACGGTGCCTATTGTAGTAGGACATTTCTACTCTGGCTAAGAGAACTACGATTCCTAGAGAGGATAGTGGTTCTTTCAGGATCAATGGACTAAGCTATAGGCTTACATGGAAGTTTGTTTTGCCACTGTGTCAAGTGTGTCATCTTATTGGCGCGACGCCTTGTTTGTTCCAATAGGTAGGGACTCATTTAAGGAGGAGTTCCAGAACAGAATTAAGGCTCTTAAGATAGCCAATTCCTTTATTTCTGATGCTGCCATGCAAGTAGTTAAGCAGGGATCCAAGATATCTATCTTCGCAGTGCTAGCCCGCGGGACTTGTAACTATATTCATGGTCAGTGGATTTTTCCTCTGCATCCAAGCTTCTGGCATTTCCTTACAAGGGTAAGACCTTGTTTGTGCCAGGTCTGACAGTATTTTTTTTTATATTTCCGATAGTTCAGGAAAAGGGTCTTTTTTTTCTACAAGAGTTGAATAGACCTACAAGAGTTTTGCCCCAATCAGGGATCGGTCCAGGTGGGGGGGCTAAATCTCTCTTTTTGTCTTCAAACATAGATACGAGATGTCCCAGATAGTTTCTCAGGGTTCCTGTAAAGTAGTCATTCTGTCTCTCCCTGAAGCAGATTCAACCACTCAATTTTATCTGCAGACCAGATAACAGTGAGGCATTTTTGTAGTGTATTTGGGTATGGGAACAGGGTCTAGGATTTTTCGTCCCATGGTACACCTAAGGTGTCTCAACAAGTTGTCTTAGGGTACTGTTTTTCAAACGCGTATTTTTTAAGATCCTGAGTTTTGCCTTTCTGTCACACACTATATTGGCAGTGATCAGGTTTGGGGAATTGCTGTGTTGCCCTTCCTGGATGACATAATGGTTCAGGCGCCATCTTTTCAACAAGCAAACTCTCATACAGAGGTATTGTTGTCTTTCTTCATTCCCACGGATGGAAGTGAATCTGAAAATGAGTTCCCTTGTCCAGCTACAGGGGTAGTTTCTTAGGGATCATATTAGTTTCCCTATGTCTGGAAATAATTTTGACAGAGGTCAGGAAATTGAGGATTTTTTTCCTCTTGCCTCTTTTGGCACTCTACTGTTTGGCTTCAGTAGATCAATGTATGGAGGTGATTTGTCTGATGATTGCTTCATTGGACATCATCCCTTTGCTCAATTCCATCTGAGAGGTTTCTGTTACGCATGTTCAGATAGTGGACCAGGGTTCTTGTGGCTCTGTCTCAGAGGATAGATCTAGATCTATCGACTTGAGATTATTCCCTGTGGATCAGAGAGGGGAATTAGTGGTAGAGCACTTGCTTTGCTTGCGAGAGGTAGCAGGATCGTTACCCGCATTCTCCAGAATCTTTGGTTTTCTCAGGAGTACCCGTCTTGGGGCACTTGCTTCCGGAGACCTTAAAGAGTAATAGTGACCATGGTTGCTAGCCTGTTGTACTCAGGAGGGGTCTGCTCTCCTCATAACTATCTTGGAGTGGAGAGCGATCTACAATGCTCTGATGACTTGGTATCCGTTGTCTTATCCATTTTTTTTAGGTTCTAGTTGAAAATGTAATCTCAGTGGTTTACATTAACCACCTGGTATGAACTCGGAGTTCCTTTGCCATGATTGGCATGGATTTTTCGGTGGGCGGACATCCACATTCGTTGTTTATCCACTATTCACATTTCAGAGTGAATACTTGGAGCGGACTTCTTGCGCAGTCAGATTTTTCGCCTGGAGAGTGGGCTCATCTCCCGGAGGTGTTTTCCAGGTTAACCCTCAAATGAGGGGTGCTGGAGTTGGAGATGGCAGTACGCCAGCCTTCCAAGTTATGTTTAAGGTCAAGAGATCAGCAGGTTGCTCTGCTAAATACCTGGACGGTTCCTTGGGATTTCAGTATGATTGTTCTCTTTCCACGAGTCATTGCTTATATCAAATGGGAATGGGCATCTGTATTTTCATAGTTCCTGCATAGTCTCACAGGATCTGGTTTTTAGACCTAGCGGAGATGAATTTCTTTGACCTTGGTGGTTGTTCCTGAGGAAGGACCTTCTGATTCAGGGTCTGTTCTTTCATCCAACTTTCGTTTTCTCTGAAGCTTTCTGCTTGGAGATTGAATGCTTAGTTCTGTCTAAGCGTGGTTTTTCTGAATAAGTCATTGAGACCATGATTCAAGCTCGCAAGCATGTTACTGGTCATTTTTACCATAAGGTTTGGAGTAAATTCCCCGATTGGTGTGAATCCATAGACTACTCTTGGAAGTAGGGTCAGGATTCCTAGTGGTTTTTTCTTTCTCCGGGACGGTCTGGAGGACATTTTGTCAGTTAGTTCGCTGAAGGGTCAGATTTCTGCGTTTTCCTTTTTTACATGAGTGTGGCGGATGTGCCAGATGTGTAACCTTTTTGTCAGACCCTGGTTAGTATCAGGCCTATTTTTAAGTCTGTTGCGCCTCTTGGAGCTTTAACCTTGTTTTGAGGTTTTGCAGCAGGCTCAGTTTGAGCCTTAGCATTCCATAGTTTTTAAAAAATGTTATCTTGCATGTTTTCTTAGTTTAGATACTCTGCAGTGTGACTCACCTTATCTTTTTTCGAATATGGTGGTTATTGTTCCTGAGTGGAAATATTGTTTGGGAATTTGTTATTCCTTTTCTGTGTCCTCATTCTTATATCTTGAGGAATGTGGGTGCACATCTTGGATGTTGTGGGTGCTTTAATATTTTTTCTACTGGCAACTAGGGTTTTTGCCAGTCTTCTGGTTTTGTTTGTTTTCTCTGTAACAGAAAACTACTGCTACTTCTCTTTCTCTGGTTGAGAAGTTTAATTCGTTGTTTTCAGACTTCAGTCTCCTGAGAGAGTTATGGCTCATTCCACGAGGGCTGTCTCTTCTTTTTGGGCTTACAGGTGGAGCTTCTGTGGATCAGTTTTGCAAGGCTGCAATTTGGTCTTCTCTGCATACTTTTTCCAAATTTTCCAAATGTGATACTTTTGCCTCGACTGAGGCCTCTTTTGGGAGAACGGTTCTTCAAGTGATGGTGCCTTCTGTTTAGGTTACCTGTCTTGTCCCTCCCTAATCATCTGTGTCCTCTAGCTTGGGTATTGATTCCGACTAGTAATTGATGATGCTGTGGACTCACCATATCTTAGGAAAGAAAACATAATTTATTCTTACCTGATACATTTTTTTTTATTTCCGGATATGGTGAGTCCACAGCCTGCCCTTTATTTTAAGACAGTTATTTTTTTACTAACACCTCCGGCACCTCTACACCTTTGTATTATCT
>CAJPDP010157916.1:0-14548 GCA_905336975.1 Bombina variegata variegata | reverse complement strand
CCCGCTCAGAAGAGCACAGAGAGCGGGTCTGAAAAACTGTCATTTTTTATAAAAATTCACAGGGAATATTAGGTTTTATAAAGCTGCTGCTAATATAATGTTATATAATTCTGCACTATGTGCAGAATTATATAAAAAAAAATTAGGTTTACTGGCCCTTTAAGTATCACTTCCCTTCCAACAACCTCCAGTCATTCGACTGAAGGAAAAGGAGAGAAAGGAAATAACACAAGGTGCAGTGGTGCCTGAGGTTTATATAAAAAAAACTGTCTGCAAAAACAGGGAGGGCCGTGGACTCACCGTGTCAAGAAATAAGTACATTTATCAGGCAAGTATAAATTTTGTTTTCTTTCTTAAGACACGGTGAGTCCACAGAATCATCAATTACTGTTGTGAATCAATACCCAAGTTAGAGGACACAGATGATTAGGGAGGGCAAGACAGGTAACCTAAACAGAAGGCGCCGCCGTTTGCAGAATCTTTCTCCCAAAAGAAACCTCAGCCGAGGCAGAAGCATCAAATTTATAGAATAAAACGTGTGCAAACAAGACCAAGTCGCAGCCTTACAAGTTTGTTCTACAGAGACCTCATTCTTGAAGGCCCAAGAAGACACCGCCGTAGTGGAGTGAGCTGTAATTCTATCAGGAGGCTGCTGTTCAGCAGTCTCATAAGCCATACGAATAATACTTCTCAACTAGAGAGAAAGAGAAGTGGCAGAAGCTTTCTGGCCTTTATGTTTTCCAGAAATGCAAACAAAGAATGCAGAAGACTGACGAAAATTCCTTCTTAGCCTGCAGATAGAATTTAAGAGCCTGCACAACGTCTAAGTTGTGCAACAAACGTTCTTTATGAGAAGGATTAGGACAGAGAGAAGGAACAATTATTCCTGATTAATATTTCTGTCCAAAACAACCTTAGGAAGAAAATCAAACTTGGTTTGGAGAAAAGCTTTATCTGTCTGAAATATAAGATAAGGAGAGTCACACTGCAAAGCTGAGAGATCACAAAACCTCCAAACAGAAGAAAAGAAACCTTCCAAGATAATAACTTAATATCTTTGGAATGCATAGGCTCAAACTGAGTCTGTTGCAAAACTTTAAGAACAAAGTTAAGGTTCCAAGGTGGAACAACAGGTTAAAACACAGGCCTGATTTTAACCAGCGTCTGACAAAAGGAATTTACATCTGGCACGTCCGCCAGACGGTTGTGCAACAAATTAGAGCAGAAATTTGACCCTGAGGTTACTGATGGACAACCCCTTCTCCAGGCCTTCCTGGAGAAAAGATAAGATTCTCTCTTTGCCTCCTCCTGCTGGCCAGGAGTCATATTCCCAACAGTAATTAAATTATTCCGTGGACTCACCATGTCTTAAGAAAGAAATAATGGAATCTTTAGAAAGTCCATTTAATGGCGAGAAAAACGGTATATAATTTGTGGGTACAGTAAATTAGAAAGTTTAAAATCAGCTAAACACAAACACCGCAGAAATGTAAAAATAGCCTGGTCCCAAACGGTAAGAAAATTGAAAAGTGCTGTGGTCACTAAGGGGCTTAGTATTACCGGAAGTCATGTGTAAGTGGAGGCCTTTTGTTTTTTTGAGGTTAAGGCTCACCATGTAAACCTATACACTCAGTAAATTTAAATTCAAGCTAGGGAAATGCAGTCACACCAGCGATCTCCTGAATATAATGCCCTCAACAGTACCTAAATTTCAAGGAAGGATTTAACCTCGTATAAATAAGGGTCTTTGGGCTAGATTACAAGCTGAGCGCTAAATAATTGCCCGTTTGCGGGAGAGCAATAATTAAAGGGACATTCCAGTCAAAATTTAAATTCACATAGATGAATTACATTTTTGAACAGAAACATATTTGCAATATAAATGTATTAGTAAAAATGGTTTTAGTAAAAGTTATCATTGTTTAAGTGTTAGCATTTTTCTCTGCACGTGCATGTAAGGCCTAGCTATATATTCTCAGTGCGCCTGAATTTTAAATACTGCAACTGCTCAGAGCACCAGTGGGGCTTGTATGACAACATGGTAGCAGCACCTTAGGCTCTCTGAGCAAGTGCTGTGTATAAAAAGATGGTGCACGGTGCATACTTAAATATGCAATTGAAACAGTTATAGCTTTTATTAGAAGTATTTTTGCTAATACATGTATATTACATAATTGCTTCTATTCAAAACTGAAATGCATCCATGTGGTTTCCAATTTTGCCTGGAATGTCCCTTTAAACCAGCCATTACTAGTGGTTGGTTATTGCTACCGCGACAGCACTTATAAAATTAACCAGAGATCAGATCTCTCGTTAATTTTAAAAATATATCCCGAAATAAATAGTGTAGTTTATTAAAAAATAAAGATGGCAGCACTTTTATTTTTTTAATAAATGTACTGCACTAGGCAGTATTTTAGTGTTAAAGTTGGTGGGAGTGGGGTGTTAGAAAGAAAGAAAAAAAAAAACGGCACTGAAAAGTGCCTTTACATTGCAGTCTATGGGAACTGTGTGTTACCAGTAAATATATATTTATATTATTATACATATATATTTATATGTTAATATGTCTATATATTCATATTAACACAATATATACATGTATATCAGCATATACATACATATTTATATTTGCTGCCAATGCGGCACGACTTACCTCCTTCGCAGGCGCTGAAGTTCTGATGTTGCGTTTACATTGCGGCTAAGTTGTTATACCAGCGCACATTATGGTGCGCTGGTATTACAAAGTGGAGCGCTAATGTCGCTTGCATGCAATCGATATTTAGTGCTCCACTTGTAATCTGGCCCCTTGTGTTTATTTATATAACTCTGGAGGGTACATAATGGCTCCTATGAGCCTCTAATCAAGTAAATTCACGTTTTATTTGTGCCAGTTTATATTACCAGAGTGATCGCCTGGCTATACAAATCTATATAGGGACTTTATTCAAAAGAGGGGATTCTGGATTTTAAAACAAGGGCCTTTAAGACAACGTGTGCTTTAAGAAAAAGGTGCTTAGACTTTTACACCTTTCAAACAGTAGATCTTGTGGGTTCACTTCTGTAGTCTGCAGCAGCCTAGCAATTCTGGGTTTATGGGGCTTGGTGACATCACCACTCACACACGTGGATAAGACGACCAATTGAGGAGCACTGGGAGGGGGAGGTAGAGGTGGTTTGAGTGGGGGTAAGCACGAACATCTCTAAAACAGTCCCCCCTAGGTGGATGACAGTCATCCTTTACACTCTAGGTGGTAGTGCAAAGGATGATGACTGTGATGCCCTTTGGACTTGAGCAATTAATTTGGAGGTATCTAAATACATGGAAACATCATTAAAGGACCAGTAAATACAGCAGATTTGCATTATCAACAAATGAATGATAAAAAGACAATGCAATAGCACTTAGTCTAAACTTCAAATAAGTAGTAAAAAAAAATTCTGACAAATTTCATTTCTGTCTATTTCCACTCCTACTGTATCATGTGACAGCCATCAGCCAATCAAAAATGCATATATGTATATTCTGTGAATTTTTGCACATGCTCAGTAGGAGCTGGTGATTCTGAAAATGTAAATACAAAAAGACTGTGCACATTTTGTTAATGGAAGTAAATTGAAAAGTTGTTTAAATTTACATGAGTTTAATTTTGACTTGAGTGCCCCCTTAAAGGGACATTCCGGTCAAAATTTAAATGCACATAGATGAATTACATCTTTGAATAGAAATATATTTGCAATATAAATGTGTTGGCAAAAAGGCTTCTGCTAAAAGTTATCAAAGTTTTAGTATCAACATTTTTCATTGCATGTGCATGTGAAGCACAGCTAGATATTCTCAGTGCACCAGCATTTTAAATGCTGCAGCTGTTCAGAGTGCCAGTGGGGCTTGTATCATGTCAGCAATTAACAAATTGAGTCTTTACCATATGGTACAAGCACTTTAGGTTCTCGGAGCAAGTGCTGCGTTTAAAATGCTGGTGCATACTTAAATACACGTTTGAAACAGCAATAGCTTTTATTAGAAGCATTTTTGCTAAAACAGGTATATTACAAAAATGCTTCTATTCAAAACTGAAATATATCCATGTGGATTTCAATTTTTTCTGGAATGTCCCTTTGAGTGCAAAGATAGGAGCCATTTTTAAAAAAAATAGTTTTTTGCTTGGATTTTAATAATTTTTTATTTTTTTACTACTATAAAGTAGTTTTGGCAGGGTGTAGGTATAAGATCCTAAACTATGCGGGAAGGTCAACTGAGGGCAAATGTGGAACCATAACTGTACGCTTCCCTATTTATGCTGAAGAAAATTACATAAAATTGCTGTTTTTAGATTTGGAAACTGATGTTTAAATAAATAAGTGCATGAGACCAAAACGAGCTTTAGCATGGGGGTATGAAATGTCTCAGCAGTGAAAGGATTCAACTTGCTGACAAGACTGATAAACAATGCTTACAATTCTCTATGGAGGAAGTGGATCAATTCAGGAAGACATTTTGCCTCAACAAGAACTTCTCAGTAGAAAAAAAGATGGTTAAGGTCTAAACCAACCAAACAACTTATGTTTACATCATTTATTGCTGATCAAATTTAAAGATAAAACAAGAAAGCCACATCATAACTATAATATCTATTCTAAATACCATAAGTTGTCATAGTTGTCTGATGTCTTTAAGCATCGAGTTTATTTTTGCCAGCAAATTGATCTGGAAGCTATATTTCTGCACCACATTATGTGCTTCCTTAAATGTCACGTTGCCAGTCCCCCTTCCACATTTTTTTTCTTCTTGCAATGCAAGTTGGAGGTGCAGCAGATCAGATGCTGCAATGCCCACCTTATAGACTGCACTCCCACACTCAAGATGAAATATGAGATTTGTTTGTTTTCTTTATATATGTAAACTATATGGCTAAAAATACGTGCACACCTGACCATCACACATATATGCGCTTGTTGGACAACTTATTCCAATACCATGGGAATTAAAGGGATATTAAATCCTAATGTTTTCTTTCATGATTCAGATAGAGCATGCAATTTTAACAGCTTTCTAATTTATTCCTATATTTTTTTCTTCATTTTCTTGGTATCTTTATTTGAAAAAGCAAGAATGTAAGTTTAGGAGCCGGACCATTTTTGGTTCAAACCCTGGGTAGCGCTTGCTGATTGGTGGCTCTTTCTGAATCATAAAAGAAAAAAATGTGTTTGATATCCCTTTAATATGGAGTCGCCCCCACCTTTGCACTTCTGGATGAAGGGTTGATCACAAACAGGGACTCACCCCCTCCCCACACATCCTAACAAGAGGTAAGTATCCTGGGGGGGGGTTATTGTGTTTCAAATAGTAGATGGACTGAGGGAGGGGTGGATATCTATATGAGAAAATACAATGTTCAGTCAATAATATAATGGCTGAAAGTAAAATGTATATTTATATATAGGACTGTTATCCCAACTCAGCGGGCTACGCTTATTATCTGTCCCTCATGGAGGGGGAGAGGTGATAAACATAAACTCTCTTAATGATGAAGTTAAACTTGCAACGATTGGTTGCCTTAGCACTGCCAGAACATTTTGTTGCTTATTTAAAAAAAAATAAAAAAAATCTGCTTATAGTGTGATGTCGGTGCAAAGAGCAGAGGGGCAATTTTAGAGGTAAAATAAAGATGGCAAATTTATATTTCAATACTTTTTCAGGGAGTATTTGTGGATTACTGTTAATAAAGGTTTTGTTGCTGCATTTTTTATAAAATTAGTTTTACGGCCCTTTTAAGCATTATGATGCACACTTCCAAGCACTCTCCTACCTTTATACACCTAATGGTGCTCTTTTACCATTAACGCACACCTCCAGGTATTCTCCTACCTTTACTCACACATAGCAGGTGCTCTGTTACCTTTACAAACTGTCCCAGGTGCTCACTTACCTAACCAATTAACCTTAATCACTACTGATTAGAGTGCAAGTTCTTCATCCAGGGACTTTATATCCTCTGTGTTCTGAACAGTTCTATCTGTTTTAAAATGCACTTTTTATAGCCAAAACTGTGTAGCGGAAAACCTTGCTTGTTTAAAAGGCTCTACACAAATAAAGACACACAGAGCAAAACGTACCCTTCTGAGAATAGTGTTTGGTAATTTCCTGATTCTCTCTACATGCTCTGGACGAACATCCAGTTCACAACAACAGACTCGAAGTAGTTCTTGGTAAGTCAGTTCTTCTCTGTCTATTTCAACTTCAATGAAGTCATCTCCACCAGAAGGTCTGTGGATTCTCACTTTCAGAACCAACTCTGCATAGAAAAAAATGTAGATTACAAATCAACAATACTTATTTAATCAATGTTTATAGAACTTTATCTATAAGGCTGATTATAATTTAATTTGTGTAAATAAAAGCACTACCCACAGGGTTTTTTTTTTAACATAATTATAAAAAAGTGAAATGTTCATTATACAAATGAATAAGAATTGATCTTACGTTTAGTTATTGTCTCTTCCTGGTCCATAACTCATTAAAAAGCATGTACTAACTGTGAAATCTCCCGATATCTCCTGCCTTCTATTGTAAAATGACAGGATAGAACACACCCAGTGGACTATGGACCTAAAAACATAAACAGTTACTGATAAGGAAGTATAATATTTTGAAACTTCTCCAATAGGACATTCATATCTCCATATAAATTTTACTAAAGGGTTGGTGGTAATAACAAAAATGTAAAATTGCTTTAAAAGGGATGAAAGCTATTAGTGTAGTCTTGAAACAAATTAATGCAACGTCCAAGTGTAAAAACTTCCTGAATACATCAACACAGCGATGGCTGCAATTGTTTTTCAATGGCAAAACTTGCCTTTTTTGGATCACCCAAATCTGGACTTGTTACTGGCATAGACAAGGAATGCCAGTCATCTTGTTATCAAAGTTTGCATTGCCATATTATTATCTTATTACCACTGATGAGGAATATTAGGGACATATGTGTAGCTGGGACATGCTTGTACTATATAGTCTGCAGTGTGCATTTCCAGTTCTTATATTGGAAAACTACAATATTCACAGTTAATTTCTGTATACATTTTTACAGTTTTTGTATAAATTTCTCCAGTTTAATTTTTCAATGAACTGCCATGTTCAGCTCATGATATCAGACCTAGCTGATAGAGTTTAAATGTATTTCTTCTATACTATGCAGAGGTTAATAATGCTATAGTACAGGAAATGACCAAAAAAATGCATGAGAGATAAATCTATGCTGGTAATGTTGAATATTGTAATTTTTTTACTCTAGAATAATTTCCCATTATGCTGAAGCTAAAGCCAAGTCTTCAATAAAAAAAAAAGTGGTGGCAAAAAGTTAGTGGCATCATTGCAAGGAAAATACAAAGAATATACAAAAATAAAAACTTATTTAACATTTACATAATGTTGATAGCCTTAACTGGGGACATGGAGGATTAGTGTCAGAGGGAAACATGGTAACTTCAGTAAATAAGCTCTGCATTGATTGAAATATTTTATTAATGCAGCTTGAGCAATTTCTGATATACACGCTCCCTATCCCATTGAATGCAAAGGGTGACTGGGAGGTTGGTGTCTTTTACTCCTGTGCGCACAAATCACAGCAGTCTTCTGGTTGCACCCACCTTCTGTCCTATTATGGTTAAATGACATGCAATATGTTATTTACATGCATCACGGTGATACATGATGAGGTCATCACATACATGTGTGATGATGTCACATACAAATGAGGAAGCACCATAAAAGTAGAGCCTATCTTGGCTTCCACACAGATTAGAGAAGCAACCACTTGTTTAAATAATCATCTAAGATGTTGCCGATGGCCATAAAATAGTTTTCATCTACAACACTAGGCACCAGGGAGTTTTTGCTAGGGCAAGGGGGACTAATGGAGCCCCTCTTTACCCTTAGACAAAGGACCCTCTAGGATGAGATAAATCACCATGGTGAATCGCCTGCACTTATTAGACATCTTTTCTTCATCTCACCCGCTTTTTTCAGAGCACCTATCACCCCATAAATTGCACCCATTTTCTAAAGTAGGATTTAACACATCCGTCACATGGTAGATAATTACTTTTTTTTTTTTAATGTAATTTAATGTTGGTTATCACAAAGATCTAGATCCTTTTGGTCCTACTACTGATAGCAACAGCTGTACAACAAATGTTGAAGAACTATTGCTAATAATAGCAGGTCATGAGCTTTCAACGGTTTAAGAAGTGCAACAGCTCCCAAATAATAGTATAGCTAGTCACATGCTTTCTATGGGAGCTGCCATGACACAATAACAACACCATCCTATGATTTTATTACAAGCACAGAGACTCATATTTTGCTTTCCTTCTCTTTTACTACTTATGCAGCTTTTCACAGACAATAAGATATATTACAGGCAAGTAACAACAACAAAAAAGAACATGATAACAGCCAATAGAGAACAAGTATTCAAATGAGCTTATGAAATCAACCAATGAGAAGAGACATAGTGCCCATATACTGTCCAAATAGTCCCTAATCCTCCTCTTTCTCTTTTGGGGCTCACAAGATAAGTACCTTATATTTTTCAGAATATTTTTGGTCTTCCCTTTCATATTAGTGTTTTTATTTGTTTTTATTGTGTGGTACATTAATATTATGCTCCTTTTTTATCCATGTTATTATTATTCTGTCCTTCAGGTTTATTATTAAGTTCCGTTTTTCACCCCTTTGTGCTATCTATCTACCTTGTTGGGTTATACGTTCTGTTGTCCTTTACTAGTTTCTTTTGCTCATCAGGCATTATATTTACCTTCTATGCAGTCCTCTTTCTTGTCCCTTCGTTTCCGCCATTTTTCACGACAGGCCACGCCTCTTTCGGATCCGTTTTTTCTTTTCCCGCCCTCTGTCTTACCTCAGAGGTTACACATCATCGCTAAACTCTCCGCCTTCATTTCTCATCCTCTAGCTTTGGAAACTTCAACTGCAACATTGTAAGCCCCTTAAAAGTTTTTTCTTTGTCTCCTTTCCACTACCTTTTTCTGGCCATTAAGTGTCTCCCTTGTTCTTTTTATTTCAGGTTTTCAACGTTTGTCAGTTTTCATTCTACATTTTAACACATTTTCAATAAATTTCACTATCAAATAAATTAATACTTACACTGCTTCATTTATCCTGTAATTATGTCCCAATGTGACAATACTTTAGAGGACTCTGTAAGCTCATTAAATGACAAGTTGCCATCTTTTATTTCTAAAATTGATAAGATGTATTATTTAATGGCAGTCATAAATTCAGAACAAAATGCTCCTAAGAAATGCAGAGCAAAAAGGAAGCATTTAACCCCTGCTTCTCCCTCGTTAACTCAAAAAAGGCCTCTAAGTATGTCTCAACCAGACACCCCTCATACTGCCCGCCCTCATGCACACCGCAGGCAGTCCCTCTGCTAGCCAGCAGATTTTTCCTGGCACCAGAACCCCTGACCACTAACAAAAATAGGTCAGGGCATATTTTTTCTAAACAAAATTTAAACAAACCTGCTTTGAGGAAATCCACCTCAGACCTTTTGAAAGCTCATAAAAGACCATATAATGATATTTCCTCCTCAGAGGAGAAATATTTTTCAGATTTTGATAATAATAAACTGTCTGAAGACTTTTCCTCGAATTCAGACTTTGATGATTTTCTTAAATATAAAAGACGTAAAAAGGCCCATTTAAATAACTCTTATGAAGAGAAAGTTTTCTTAGACTCATTGGGCAAACCTTTCACTAAACCTGACGAATTGCAACACGCCCATTCTTCTGGATAGTTTTCTTCAAGGGAAATTGCTGATTTCATGGATCATTATTTAAGAAATTCCCTAAAGAAGTTAGCCAGATCCAAACTCAGAGCTGAATGCCCCGTCCTTCCCTCCCCTATAATGCTACCATTACCCCTGAAATAGATTCAGACATTCTTAAATTCTTAGGTTCCCTAGGAGCCAACCTTAAAAAAGGTTCAGATAGGCTTCTCAGAGCTTGCCAGGATAAACTCCTGGATATGGAAATTTTTTGACCTCTCTGAAGAAGCTATTGCTTTTAGTTCTTCCCTTGACCCTTATGTTAGCAGAGAGTGGATTTTAAGATCTATTGTCTTCTTAGGCAATGCCAACAAAGCTATAGTTGCTGAAAGAAGACGCAGTATAATCCGCAGATTAGACACCAAATTGTCAGACTTTGCTTCCTCCCAACGTTCCTCAGACCCCAATAGCCTCCTTTTTGGTGATACCTTTTCAAAATGAATAACTACGCTAAGACTTTTAACACCTTGTCAAAAACCAAGTCCACTATTAAAAATACACATTACACACAATCTAGTGTTTTTGACAGGGCCGGGAAAAGAAGGGGCCACTTTCCTGGCCGGTCTTCCTTTAACTCATTTAACACCAGGTCCCAATTTTTTTATTACAACCAATACCAAACACAAAACCCTACTTTCTTCCCCTCAAGAAGCCGTCCTTGGTCTTCAAGATCATTCCATACAAGAGAACGTTCCAGAACCCCCCAAGGTAATTCCCTTTCTTTCCAATTTTTCTCTTTTTTCCCCTCAAAAAATAGGTGGCAAACTCGCCTGTTTCCTAACAAATTAGCATCTTATCACGTCAGATCCATGGGTTCTCCAAACAGTTGCTGGGGTCTTAATAGACTTCACATTTTCCCCTCTACAACTTTTTCCTCCCAGGCTGATTCAGTTCTCAAAGCAAGATAAGTTCGCCATAGACTCAGATGATTTCTTCTCTAGCCTCAAAACAGGCCATAGAACTTGTCATTTTGGATGGAAACAGTTACTTAAGCAACATTTTCCTTGTAAAAAGGAAAAAATAGTCAATTTCGGCCCGTAATAAATCTCAGGACTTTGAATGCCTTCGTTCTGTACCAACATTTCAAGATAGAGGGCATTCATCTTCTAAGAGAGATTGTCTCTTAGATCGAGACTGATTGGTTCTCCTCGATCTTACAGATGCTTACCTAACTGTTCCCATCCATTCCTCTCACAGGAAATTTCTCCGCTTTTATTGTAACATACTATGGCAATTCACTTGTCTTCCTTTCGGACTGTCCTCTGCCCCTTTGATCTTCACCAAAATCCTAAAACCAGTCGTTGCCTGGCTCAGATTCAGGGGTGTTCGTCTTATAATTTATCTGGACGACATTCTGATTATAAATCAGGATCAATTTACTCTGTCCTCTAACCTCAATTTAACTATCTCCCTTTTAGAGAACCTTGGAGTTCTAATAAACAAAGAGAAATCCATTCTTACTCCTACTCAGAATCTGATTTTCCTGGGTTTTCAAATAAACACCCTCTCCTCTACCCTCAGCCATCCCCAAGAAAAAATCTACGCAATAAAAAAAGGAGATCTAATCTGTTCTAAAAAAGCCTACTTTCTATCTGAGACTCCTAGCTTGCATCATTGGTCTTCTCTCCTCCTCTATCCAAGTTATCTTCCCAGCTCCCCTCCATTACTGGGCTTTTCAACGCCTCATTTTTATTTCCTTCACAAAGGTCTCTCATATGCCCACCCCATTTCTCTCTCTCAGGAAGCTCGTCAGGAATTACTTTGGTGGCTAATCCACATGGATGCCTGGAACGGTAGAGCAATCTTCGGCAACTCTCCAGAACTAGTTATAGAAGCAGATGCAAGCAACTATGGATAGGGGACCCGATGTGGTTCTCTTATCACCGGTGGCAAATGGACAAATGCGGAGAGACTTCTTCAAATCAATTGCAAGGAATTACTTGCGGGCTCCTTTGCAATTTCTGTGATCCTTCGCATGGACAACATTTCTGCCGTGAGATATCTGAACCAATTGGGAGGTACAAAATCAAAATCTCTTTCAGAGATTACCAAAGATTTTGTTAATCATTGATTACAAAACAACATTTCCATTCAAGCCAAATACATTGCAGGTCTCGCCAATTCAGCAGCAGTTTGGGGATCTCGCTGCCCAATATTTTCCCTTGCCTCCCTGAGAGGTCCCTTCACTATAGATCTTTTTGCCTCCAGATCCAATCATCAGATTAAATCTTTTTTCAGCTGGCGTCCAGATCCAGAAGCCGCAGCTGTAGACGCCTTCCTTCAACCTTGGCCCGCTCAAAAAGCTTATGCTTTCCCCCCTTTTTCCATGATCCCCAGGACCCTTGCTCATCTTTGCAGAGCTAAAATTTTCCTTCTCCTAATAACCCTCCTTTGGCCATCTCAATCCTGGTACCCCTCTGTCCCCGAACTGTCCTTTCTCCCTCCCCTCCTAATTCCATCCCTCCCCAATCTCCTCCTGAATGCTTCCGGGAACTCTTACCCTCTCCTCCTAGACTGATCCCTCAACCTGGTAGCATGGGCAATTTCAGGGGTCCTTGGACTCTCGAGGGACTTTTGGATAGGTCTCAGTCTTTCCTTCAAGAGTCCTGGGCTCCAGGAACCAAAAACCTTATCTCTCAGCTTGGTCTAAATGGTCTAAGCTGGTGTTTATGAAGACACCTGGATCCCATGTCAGCCTCTCTCCCTGAAATAATTACCTTTCTTCCCTTTTTGATAATGGTTTCGCTTATAGATCCATTAATTTGGCTTGCTCTGCCATTTCTGCTTCTCATGACTTTATCAATGATATCCTATTGGTTGTCATCCTCATGTTTGTTGTTTATTAAAAGCCATCAGATTAAAAAATCCCCCTGCTCCTAGATATTCCTTTTTCTGGAATGTAGATCTTGTTATTTCTTTATTAAATAATTGGCCCTCCAACTCTGATCTTTCTCTCAAACAACTCTTTAGTAAATTAGCCACTCTTCTCTGTCTCCTGTCCTTTCACAGAGTTTCAGATGTAAAGGCTATTGACATAAATTCCAAAATGTTTTCCCCTTTTGGTGTCACCGTTTTGCTTTCCCGCAGAACTAAATGTCTCTCAAAATCTATCTTCTATCCATTTTTTCCTGATAATCCTAATCTCTGTGTAGCCTCCTGTCTGAAAGAATATGAAACCCGAACTTCTTTGCTTAGATCTCCTTCCTCTCCTCAACTCCTGATTTCTTTTGTTTCCCCTCATAAACCTGTCTCTTCCACTTCCATTGCCAGATGGGTTAAATTGATTCTTCTTTTATCTGGTTTAGAGGACTCCTTTACCGCTCATTCTATTCGAGGAGCCTCCGCTTCTAAAGCATACTTAAAATCTTTCTCTCTTCAGGATATCCTTAAAGGGACATTCCAGTCTAAATATAAATGCACATAGTTGAATTACAACTCTGAATAGAAACATATTTGCAATATACATGTATTGGCAAAAATGCTTCTAGTAAAAGTTATCAGTGTTTTAGTGTTAGCATTTTTCTCTGCATGTGAACATAAGATATTCTCGGTGCACCATTATTTTAAATACTGCAGTTGCTCAGAGCATTAGTGGGGCTTGTATCATGTCAGCAATTAACAAATTGAGTCATTACCAGATGGTACAAGCACCTTAGGCTCTATGTGTTCAAAATGCTGGTGCACGGTGCATACTTAAATACACTTTTGAAACAGCTATAACTTTTACTAGAAGCATTTTTGCTAATGCATGTATATTACAAAAATGCTTCTATTCAAATCTAAAATGTATCCAAGTGGATTCCAATTTTGGCTGGAATGTCCCTTTAATGCCGCTGACTTGTCTTCAGACTCTACCTTTAAACAGTTCTATTTCAAACTTATTTCTCATGCCGCCTCTCCTTTAATCCTTTGATCTATTTAGCTGTAAACTAGCAAAATAGGAGTCTCTGTGCTTGTAATAAAATTCCGATTATCCTAGTTTTGTGAAGGAATAATCTAGATTTTATTAAAGACACAGAGAAAAATATTTTCCCTCCCTTGTTTTGATTTATTAATTCTCTCATACCCGATAAAATATATATATTTATTGTATTGCATCTTCTCCACTCTGATTCTTCCAGGTTTTCCAAACATGCAACACCCCAGTTAAGAACTCCTTATCCTGGTTATGGATCTTCTACAAAGGATTGATCTTCTTATCAAGTTTCATCTTCAAATTGCTGCCCAATTGTTAATCTCTGTTATACAAACTGTTACTTTGTCTCATCTATGGTCCTTACAGATTTTTCATCGGTGGATCCTTCATCCTGATGTTTCCTTTCCTGTTGAATCTTCTTCCAGTTTGCATCAAAGAAGAAAGAGGAGGATTATGGACTATTTGGACAGTATATGGGCACTATGACTCTTCTCATTGGTGGATTTCATCTGCTCATTTGAATACTTGTTCTTCATTGGCTGTTATGTTCTTTGTTTTTGTTGTTACTTACCTGTAATATATCTTAATGTCTGTGAAAAGCTGCATAAGTAGTAAAAGAGAAGGAAAGCAAAATACTCGTCTTTGTGTTTTTAATAAAATCTAGATTATTCCTTCACAAAGCTAGGATAATCTGAATTATCGCCATTATGAGCAGAGGCTTGCACTTTTTTCTATTTGACTCAAATTTGTGTAATCTAAAAGCTGTTCCAAAAATGAATCCTCT
>CAJPDP010157857.1:0-12361 GCA_905336975.1 Bombina variegata variegata | reverse complement strand
AGGAGACTGGGTGCAGGACACGCTGTGAGCGCTCGCTCCCACTCAAGCCGTTGGCGGGGAATTCCCGCGCCTAAACCCTTTGTTCTGGGTGGCTGATTATTGGAAGGCAACATCGACACCGGTACCTCTGCTGTGCAACTACATCGCACTGTACGGAACTGACCCTCTTTTGTTATAGAAGGTCTGACTAAGCATCGTATTTCTGGCAAGAGCGGTGGAGCGTGAGCTTGGCTGGTCCCCCCCTCCCACCGGTGCTGTGTGAGGGGGCGGGTTGGTCGTTACCTGGGGATGCTGGTCCTGTGAGGTGGTGCTCCCCACTGATGGTGATTTGAAGAGTGCAAGTATACACCTTCAGCCCTCCTCCCACTGGTGCTGCGTGTGGAGGTGCTGATTTCCCTTTTGGCCAGAGCTTGCTGCATACCCTATATCCGAGAGTCTACTTTATACCATGTGTTCTTAAGTGCATGGCCAGGCATAGAAGGCGTGTGGAGCCTGAGGTCTTAGCATTTTTGGCGCACTGAGTTGCGCTTCATAAGGTACTGTTTATCATAAGGTGTAGATACCCTGGCCTTGGGGGAGAGTTGTCACATTGCCTTCACACTGTTAAACCATTGTACCCCTAAGGGAAATTAATATAAAACGGCCAGAAAACATCTTGCCCTTTTCACTACAAGGAAGGAGGAGTAAAGGCTAAGGGTTGAAGAGCTCCTTTAAGGAAAACTGATTTCCCCTACCTGGTCTTATTCTGTGACCCCTTTTTCACGTTGGATAAAGGTTGGCAATATGTGCTGTTTAAGAACTGTGGCCAAATAATATCAAAGCCTTTTTGCTACTTTACTGAACATTCAGCGTTGTCTACAAGTGAAAGCTTGAACTCTCAGCATGATCAGGAGAAAAACTCCCCTGTTTTACCAATTGCATGTGCTGCTTACTAATTCTTTGGAGTTAGGATTTGTTTGCTGTTTTGTCTGTCTGTATCCTGTGTAAAAAAGTTAAAAGCTGAGTCTGCTATTCTAGATTGCTGACTGCATATGCTTATACTTTTTTTCTTTCTTTCCCCCCCCCCCTCTTCCTCAGAGAAAATCAATGTTGTATATCTGCATATAATCAGAGCCAAGCTAAAGGATCTAAGTATTTATTAGGGGTCAGGGAAAGGGAATCTAGGCTTGAATTCAGGGGATAAATTATATAATTTGCTGGTCTCAGATAGGACCTACCTTTCACCGTGGCACTATATACAGAAATATTCAACTACTGTTAAAACAGTTTAATTCCCAGAGGGTAATATTGCTAGGATCTTTGCTGTAAAAATTGAACAGGGACCTATATTTTGCTTGAGCCTCGGCCCCAATACTAGATTCTGCAGCAACTATATTGTTTATATCTAGGTTAATAAGGGTCTCTGAAATGCTTGCTTCATGCTCAGCTGCTGTCTAACTGGATGAGTTGCTAACAAATTCCCTGGAGCTGTGAACTGCTTGATTTTTGCTCTATCTTCTCTGTTTGATTGTGTACAACCAGAGCTAAGTTAAAGGATCCAATTAGTCACTAGGGGGGCAAGGAGTTTAGGCTTGAATTTAGGGGATAAGTCTATAAATTCATGGTCTTAGATAGGTCCTACCTTTTACTGTGGCGCTATATATAGAAATATTTAATTACTGTTAAAACAGCTAAATATCCCGGGGGCAATACTGTTAGGACTTCTGCTGTAAAAACTGAACAGGGACCTATATTTTGGCTGAGCCTTGCCCCCAGTACTAGATTCCACATTAATCTTACTGTTTACATTTAGCTCCACTATATATCATCATAAAGGGTTTAAAAATCAGACACTGTTCTAAATTGCAGGCTGCCTAAACCCCCTTTTCCCTCCTTTCTTCCCTTTCTCTTTTTTCTTCTCCCCTTTTTCTTTTCGGGGAGGGAGGGGGAGGAGAGGGGGGGAAAGGAAGGGGAATTATTGTCTATTGCATTATGTTTTACAGAACTGTTTAACTTACGACATTTGAGCTAGAGTTTATTAGAGCCTTTTTGACCTTGAGTGTTAGACACATTAGTTATTTTTACTGCCATATTTGATTCTTAAAAGTCCATACTGAATCCTTTCTGAAGTTTTTAGTCAGTTGGCTTACCCCTCATAGCTGGTCTTAAACTAAACTAAATTTGCACTTTTTTCCCTCTTCACATGTCACCCTTCACTTAAAGCACCCGCCCTTCCACTCTTCCCTTCCCCCTCCCTTTTTTTTTGCTCCTCACTAATTTATTTTTGTGCACTTATTTTAATATCACAAGGGAAGGGGCTCCTCCCCTTTACCTTTTGCCACTTATTCTTCGGTTGGGGATTCCTATTCCCCATCTTCCTCACCACATAGATAAATTCCTTAGCACACACGCTAAAACTCCTCCAGCTATGGCGGCTAGACACAGAGATCGGAAGACTAAGAATTCCTTAGAGACCCAGGCGGATGTTCATCCAGCCACTATTAATCTTGAGTCACTTGATACTCATTCACTGGTAGCAAATATCTCTAAAGCCTTGGCTCCTAGATTCGACACATTTAAGATTGAGATTAAGCAAGACATTTCATCCCAAATTAGACAATTTCGAACAGGTTGCAAGAGGCAGAACAAAGAGTGTCGGATTTAGAAGATACCAGTGCAACTCACAGCTCTAAACTTGAGACTACTGATATAACACTTTCAAAAATCCAGCTTAAAATTGAGGACCTAGAAAATCGCTCTAGGAGAAATAATCTTAGAATAATTGGGGTTCCAAAGGAAAAACAGTACGAAGACCTGAATAAATTTATTTCAGGGACTCTAGTCTAACTTTTAATAATCCCTCCTTCAAATCCACAAATCGTTGTGGAAAGAGCTCTGCAGGCCACTTACTGATGCCAAGGGGAATACGAGAGCAAGACCAATCATTGTCAGACCTATATCATTGGGGGCATCCAAAATACTTTTAATTTAGGATTTTTGAATTTAGATGAGGTATTAAAGTTAAAATTCTCATGGGTTAAGGAAGTCTTTGCCTCCTCAGGTATGGAGAGGAAAAGAGGAGTGGCAATCTTGATAGGTAAAAGAATTGACTATGAAGTTCTGCATACATCATAGATCCAGAGGGGAGATATTTAATATTGAAAATAAAAGTTGCTGAAACTTTAAATACATTATGCAATATCTATGCTCCAAATGTATTTGATCCAATATTCTGGGATACACTACAAACAAAAATTCTTGTAAATTCTGAAGGATACCTGATTCTAGGGGGAGATTTCAATATGGCGCCACAATATCCCTTAGACAGGTTAAGGCAGAACCATAGATTGGGGAAGAATAAGCAAGATAACTTAGAGACCAAGTTGTTTAAGAAGATTTTCCAGAATCTAGCGATTAGGGATGTATGGAGAGCACAAAATCTGAACGTAAGAGATTTTACTTAATTATCCAAAGCACATAAAACATTATCCAGGATAGACTTATTTCTTATAGATGAAAGGCTTTGCAAACTGCGAGTTAAAGCAAGTATTTTCACTATCTGTATATCAGATCATGGCCCTATCTTTTTAGAATTTTATTTCAGTGATTTCAAACCCAGAGTCTCTTGCTTTTTCTTTCCCACATATCTTTCAAATGACCTGAAGTTTAAAAATTGTCTTAAATCTAAATATGAAGATTATGTGCATTTTAACCAAGCACATGCCAATTGTCCGGCCATTTTTTGGGAAGCTGCAAAAGCAGTTCTTAGGGGAGAAATGATAGCTTACAGCGCTAATAGGTCCAAAAATCTTAAAATAAGAGAATCAGAAGTATTACAGTCAGTAATCAACTCATACACATAATTTCACTTTCTCAATTTGGTTTTAGAGGTAACTTTCTTAAATTTCTGGACAATCTATACAATAAACTGCATACTAGGATAATAGTTAATATACCATCCTCAGAGATATTACTTAAGAGGAACATTACAGGGGTGCCCTCTCTCTCCTCCTCTTTTTTATATTTCTATTGAACCTTTGACAATCATGATCAGACAACAAATGGAAGGTATACGCAGATTATATTCTCCTTTACCTTTCCAACACTAGAATTAACATACCAAAACTTATTGCAATTATAAATCAATTTGGATCCTTCTCTGGATACAAGATTAATGCTTCAAAATCGGAACTCCTTTGGGTTAGGAATAATAAAGACTCTCTATTAAATATTCCTTTCAGAGTTTCAGAATCTTTCAGATATCTTGGTGTCATTATCTCCTCCAATCCTGATAATTGCTATAATCTTAATATATTGCCAGTCTTGACAAAAATCAAAGAAAATTTGGCAAAATCTTCTGCTTTCTATCTCAGGTCATATTGCCTTGTTTAAAATGATACTTCTTCCAAAATTATTATACGTTTTACAGAATACCCCAATAATTCTCAAGGGGAAGGATATTGAGAAATTTAACAGTACGCTGAGAAGTTTCATATGGCAGAATAAAAAACCTAGGATCTCCTTAGCTAAACTTTCCTTGCCTAGAAAATTCAGGGGCTTGCACTACCAGATTTGCGTTTATATAATCTTGCTTTTCTTGCACGAATTGTGGTCGACTAGATCCTTACTAAAGATTACGTTACTGACAATGAACTGGGAAAAAACGTAATCTATCCATTTCTTCTTGTTGCTCTAATACATTGTAATCCTAGATCAGCACCTCAGGAAGTAAAAAGGCTTAAAACAATTTTTTGTCCTTTACAGGCCTGGTGGAAGATAGGTAGGTTGTTAACCAGGAACTGCAACGTATCTAATTATATGCCATTTTTGGGGAACCCTAAATTCCAAGCAGGCATGCAATCTGCACCTTTCCAAAAATGGCATAATCTGGGCCTTGTCAATGTCTCTCAATTGGTAAACGGAGATAGACAATGTGTTAAAACGTTTGAGACTCTAAAGGGAGAATTTAATCTCCTCAAAGAATTATTTGCATATTTACAAGCAAGACATTTCACTCTTAAATTTGCAAATTAATTTGGCTGGAATTGGTCCCTTGGGAACCTGGAGAATTGGCTCGTGCTGGCTGAAAATGGGTACATGTCAATTTCAGTATGTTATCAACTCTTAAGTTCCAATAAGGGTGTTTCTAATATAGAAAAAATATCTTCTGCATTGAACCTACTGATACCTCAAAACAATATCGATGCCAGGCTTATTCAAGTTTCTATTTCAAAAGTTACGCAAGTCACTCTATCCATGACATGGAGGGCATCCCATGTCAAGCTACTATCCAAGACCTATTTGACACCTGAAAAGGGTTTCAGGTGTGGGAATCATAATTTTAATAAATGCCCAAAATGTTCACTGCCTTCAGCTGACCTTATTCATATGATTTGGGATTGCCCCAAGATTAGACATTTTTGGCTCAAGCTAGAATATTGGATCAATAATGTATTGAAGACCTTTGGTACTAACCTTGGCTTATATAGTCTTCCTTTGGGAAAAAAGATTTCCAGGTACACAATAAAATTATTAATATGACTATCCTAGCGGCAAGATACCTAATCTTTAAGAAATGGAAAGAAAGCGCAAGTCCTTATATAACAGAGCTTAAAAACTGTTTGAAGAAACAATGCATATTAGAACAGATAGATACCAATATGAATGATGAACAGGATATCGGACGCTTTTTTAAAAACTTGTAAGTATTCATTAAAACTCTTTCCTCCAATGAGATAGACTATTTGATTTTTCCATTCAGGAACTCAGAGCTAGTGTTATTGGGGGTGTGGTAACCTACCATACCCATTTTTCAAATTCTCCCCATTTTTTTTTTCTCTCTCTTTGTTGTTTTTGCCCCTGTTTTTGTTTTGGGTTTGGGTTGTTTGGTTTCGGTTTGTCTCTTTTAGTTCCTCTTCTTGGCATTTGGTTCTTGATAGGAATTGAGGTTAATGCACGTAGAGACTGGATCTCGAAGTTTACAGAGATCTAGTCTAGGGACAGATTTAACATAGGAAATTAATCTTTATAGCTTGGAAAGGTAAGAAGAATGTCCCTCATGATAATACCTCTCTGAGGTGTAATGTTCTTTTTCATGTCTGAATTTTAAGATCATAAAATACAAAATCTCAACACTCTGAACGGAAGATTACCTATTCTGTTCTGTATTCTCATTATTTTCCCGGCAAAGCATTAACTCTACAATTAAGTCACTTTTGTTGATATTAAATTAGGGCTTTTACAAATGTAAGTCCTTTGGAATGTAAGAATATAATCATAGGTTTGATTATTTTCTGTTGTCTAATGTGATTGTTCATATGCCTTGCAAGGCGCTATTTGTGTTTTTTCTGAATATTGTGCTGAATATAAATAAATATATATAAAAAAAAGACCACACAAAGTACATATTTTCTTACAGATTTTAACAGCTTTGTTTTAAAAAAATACATTATTTTGCATGTAACGCCACTTCAAAAGCTCAATATATAGAACGGAGCCTATTGTTGGACATTTTAGTATTTTTTACGTTGTAAATGTATTTTTGACTTTGGAACTATACAAATCTAATGGAAAGTTACTGATCAAAAATCTGAGGGAAAACTGATATTCTCTTTAAAGAGAGTCATTTTAAGAGAGTTTTAAATGCACTTCTATTTTCAAATGTACTTTGTTCTGTTAGTTTCCCTTGTTGAAAAAGAATATGCACATATCCTACGCTAGTGGGAACTAGCTGGTGATTGTGCCAGCACAAATTTGTCTCTTGTGATTGGCTGATTAGATTTGCTCAGCTAGCTCTCAGTAGTGCACTGCTGCTCCTTTAGCAAACAATATCAAGAGAATGAAGGAAAGGGATATCAAGGAAATTAAGCAAATTTTATAAATTGGAAAGTTCTTCAAATTGTATGCTCTATTTGAATCCTGAAAGAAGAAAAAAAAAGTTTCATGTCCCTTTAAGTGGGAGATCACTCTCTGATGATAAAAAAAATAAAATATATATGTAAGAAGCAAGACAAATCACCAGTGCTAGACCTTTGTAGAAGTTATGTTTTTTTAAAAACGTATTTGTAAGGTTCAGTTGCCCTGGAGGGTTTTTGTATTTGTATTAATAGGAATCCTTGATTTGTACTGTAAGTGTATTTCTAGTACAAATAAAGTAATAGAAGTTTGTCTATTCAGTGTACCATGTACATTATACAATATACAACAAATTCTAATCCACCAAATTGGAATAGCGTGCTGCCTAGTATTGACACAGTGTACGCATCGTTTTTATTACATAGTGCTACTGCTGTGCACTGTGTGTTTTAATACAGCATTTTAATAAAAACAAGGATATTTTATCATCTTCTCTGACTGAGAGCCTGAGTTATTCTCCCTGAGGGGACGCCCTACACTGAGGTGTGTGGATCCTAAGAGCAGTGAGCTGGGGCACTGAGATATCCCGGCAGGCGAACTAAGCACGAGTGGGTGCTGCCCCCTTTGTGAGTACCCGTCTAAACATCTAGCTGATTGTTTGTTGTGCAAACTGTATTACACCAGGAGCCGCCCTTTCTTTTTGTGTACTGCCACAGAATTTGTTCTACATCTCGTTTTGGATTGGGAAGGAGCAGCCTACAGGAAAGACCAAAAGGCCCTCTCGTGACCCCAAGAAGGGACCACGCCAACATTCTGGTTCACACATATGGACAATTAAGATAAGAAATCTGTGACACTCAATCTGTGACAAAAAATAGGTTTTAAACTGTAAGCAATTGGTCTCATTACTTACCTCATATTTTGTATGGATATTTATATATATATATATATATATATATGTAAATAACAACAAGGCGGTAAGATATAACTTTAATACCCCCTATTTAACATCATATATGTTGCGCCCCCTCAAGTGGTGTGGTGACGGGTTTCTGTCACTAGCCATTCTGTAGTGAGTCTAGATATTAAAGCAGTATCCTAAGTTTGCACTCAATAGCACACATAAGTTCAAACTGTTAAGCGTTTGTAGAAAAGACAGTGTCTAAGTCGTTTTTCATTAAAAATGTCAGTGACAAAATCAAACTGTAGCTGTCTGCCGGTAGAGAAAGGAGCCTGTCCGCCCACTGAATTGTCCTTATGCGTTTCGAAGTTGCCTACAGCCGGTTAGACAGGAATACCGGCTGTAGGCGTTTAAAAAGGCACTAAAGTGGGCGTGTTTTTTCATTTCTCATTACGGCCTGTGACGTGTAGCGTCACGTTAGCTACGGAAGCCTGTGAAGACGAGTGTGTTTCCTGTTGTTATGGAAACCATAGTTTGATAAATTATGTTATTACTTTTTTGCTTGCTTACTTTAATGCTTATAGAAATGCTGCTAGTTCAATATCCTCATTTAGCCCAGTTGGGTTCATAGTACCCATATAGTGTATCCAGTAGGTTTCGCGTTGTCTCGGCCTTTGAAATCTATCTCCCCTCTGTTAGAAACTTGAACTTGTTCTAAGACAGTTCCTTTGATGAATTTTGGGTCTTGATTGTGCATTTTTTTTTAAATGCCTAGATACACTATGGCCTTTGAACCCGACCTCTATAATTTTTAGATGTTCCAACAATCTCGTTTTGTATGGACGTTTTGTGTGCCCAATATACTGGAGTTTGCAAGAGCATTCAAGTAGATATACTACAAATGTACTTTTACAGTTTGTTATACTGTTGATTGTACAGTTTTTGTGGGGGAGAAGGTATTTGAATGAATTATTTTGGTTGTTTTTTTTGGCATTATATGCATGATCGCATCCTTTGCAGTTGGCCCTGTTGCATTTAAAAAAACCTTTTTGAAAGGTTATTTTAGGGGCAGGTCCTATACTATTTTTTAGGAACTTGTCTTGCTGTAAGATGGGCCAGTATTTTTTCAGAATTCTTTTTATTTCTGGTGCTGCCTCGTTATAAGTTGTTATCATCCCTACAATGATGCTGTTAGTGTTTACACCTTTCTCTTTGTTTGGGATTAATAATTGATCTCTATCCATATATCTTACTTTCTCTACAGATTTGTCTATTAGTTTTTTTGGGTACATTTTTTTAAATAATTTTTCTTTTAATATTTGGGCTTCCTTATTGTAGTCACTTTCTTTTGTACAATTACGTTTTAGCCGTTGGAACTGTCCATATGGTATATTATGTATCAAAGGCTTATAGTGACCACTGTCAGCTCTTAGATAGCCGTTACAGTCTGTTGTTTTGCAATATAATTTTGTACAGATTAGGTTATTTTAATGAAACAAAATTAGGTCCAATAATTCAATACTTTCCTTAGAAATCTTGGATGTGAATTGTAGGTTTAATGGGTTCTCATTTATGTATTGAAGAAATTTGGTGGTTGCAGAGTCATCCCCATCCCAGACAAGTATAATATCGTCAATGTATCTGCCCCACCAAATTATGTTGTTCAGAAAAGGATTATTCTGATATATGTAGTCTTTTTCCCATTCCCCCATGTAAAGATTTGCATAACTGGGCACCATAGTTGTACCCATTGCTGTTCCGCTGATTTGCAAATAGAACTGATTTGCAAACTCAAAGTAGTTTTTTTTCTAAAACAAATCTTATGCAACCTAAAATTAACTCTTGATGGTCTATGGTTAGTTCAGTTCTGCTTAGTATGTGTCTCATTGCTGTGATTCCTAGCTCATGGGGTATGCTTGTGTAAAGGGATGACACATCTAGTATCATCCATCTATAGGATTCTTTCCATTCTATTGTACTGACTTTGCTAATAGTATCAGTAGAATCCCTAAGGTAAGACGTTAAGTTGGGGACCAATGGTTTCAGGAAATAGTCTGCATATTCTGAGATTCTTGCAGTTAAAGAATCTATCCCTGAAACAATTGGACGGCCAGGGGGATTTAATTGGTCTTTGTGAATTTTGGTCAAATGGTAGAATATAGCCCTTTTTGGAAATTCATGTAAAAGGTATTGATGTTCGTTTTTTTTCAGTAATTGTAAGTAGTTGGCGGTATCAATTAAGGAACTATACTGTTTTTGGAAAAATTTTGTGGGGTCCCCTTGTAAATTTTTATGTCTTTGAATCTTTGAGTAATCTGTTAGCTTCTAGGAGATAGTCAGTTTTATTTTGTATAACTAATCCTCCCCTTTTATCTGCCTCACGGAGGACAATATTGCCCATTCCTTTTATTGAATTTAGGGCCGTTTTTTTCGATTTTTCTTAAATTGTCTTTTTTAATAGTGTAGTTCTCGCATAAAGTTTGTAGCTCTCTTTGAACCAATTTGCTGAATGTGGGAATAAAATTCCCTTTAGACTGTGTAGGGAAAAAGATGGAGGGTGGTTTTAGGTTAGAATGTTTTATACTGCGTGATGATTGGTTCAGGATTGGGTCTCTACTTTCTATGTTTAGTTTTTCCAGTATGTTCAGCAATTCTAAGTCTGCGTCTTAAAGGTTTTGTAGGAATTCAAGGTTTTCCTTTTTGTTTAGTTTTTCAAAGTGTCTACATAGACTCGAGTTAGCTTTCTTATAAATGTATTAAAATCTATAAATAGATCAAAGGGATTTGGCCCTTTGGTGGGGGCAAAGTTAAGACCTTTCGACAGAACCTTTAGTTCAACATCTGTAAAGGAGGTTGATGATTAAATATTTTTAATAACGGTTCTCTCGTTTGCCCCTCTTTGGGGTTCTTGGTTCCTCTCTGCCTTCTTCCTCCTCTTCTACCTCTCCTAGTCCCTTTCTTTTTCTTGGATTTTCCATAGACCATTGTGGTCTTAGATTTATATTGTAATCTGGTCTTTCTGTATTTCTGTGTGATATTGTCTCTATAGAATCTTGAGTATCTATTGGAAAATGGTTTGCTGCCTAACCTTTCTCTAAAAAAAATTATGTTTATTTTGTTTGGGTGGTCCATTTTTAGTATTACTTGTTACCTTTTGTTTGTAAAAGGACTGTTGGGATATCTGAGATCTATCATGTTCCTAATTGTATCTATGGGAATTTTGACCATAATCATCATTTGTATTCTGATACGGTGTGTTATAATTGTTCCCTGCACAATAACTCCCTCTGTATGTTTTAGTATTTTGTCTGAATTGTTTATGAATAAATGTCTGTTTATTAGACCAATTGGTATTACCTTTGTCCCAGGAAACTTGTTTTTGTTGATAGTTTTTTGACCCCCCCCTTTTTCGTTGGAGTAGGTTTTTTTTACAAGTTCTGTTGGGGCCCTGTGATGTCTCAGAGTTTTGACTTAGTGTTCTCTTTTGTTGTTGTGTAGCACCCTTTTTATTAGTAGAAAAACTAAATCTCCTGTTACCAGATGAATCTTTCTGGAGTGTTTTCTTCCTCCCACACTTCTATTTCCTTATCAATTTCTATATCATTTTTATTTTCGTTAGTGATTTCTTGCATCTCAAGGTAATCTCTTAAACATTTTTTCATCTTTTTGGATTCTATAGTAAGTTCAAATTTACTTATTCTTTATTTTTTCATCTAATTCTTTGAATGTAGTATCCCCTTTAAAGGTTTCTAAGGTCTTTTTTAGATCTTTTATTTCTGAAGAAAGTTTTTCTACTTTATGGTTTCTATAACGAATGGCTATGTTCATTAAAGTATAAGATGCTTCTTCCAGTGCTGTATCCCATTCAGTGAGATATTCTACATCTTCTTTTTCAAAGATAGATGATTTATATAGTTTTAGACCTTTTGGTATCACTTTGTATTTGGAGTACCTTTCTAGATTAACACTATTATGCCAATTGATTAGCTGCTTTTTGCTAAGTTTTTTTCTAATTTGTCAAAGATTTCTCTAGGGTCTATATTTTGTTCCACTACCAATTTGCTATCTTCATCTAGGTTTATTGATAGTTTATTAATTTTGGTTAGTGGATCAAAATAGTTCCCGTATTCAAACGTGTTAGATTCCATGTTTATATTATGTGGAGGTAATTTGTCTTGTTAGGTAAGCTGCTAGTTAGGATATGTCACCAATTGGTGTAAGAAGCAAGAAAAATCACCAGCGCTAGACCTTTGTAGAAGTTATGTTTTTTTTAAAAACGTATTTGTAAGGTTCAGTTGCCCTGGAGTGTTTTTGCATTTGTATAGATAGGAATCCTTGATTTGTAGTGTATTTTTAGTACAAATAAAGTAATAGAAGTTTGTCTATTCAGTGTACCATATACATTATACAATCTACAACAAACTCTAATCCACCAAATTGAAATAGCGAGCGGCCTAGTAATGATAAAGTGTACCCCTGTCATTGTTAGAAAAATGAGTTAAAGAGCAATTAATATTGGTTAAATGGCGCTCTGCTATAATAAGACTTTCTGATGCATGAAAAAAATCCTTAGTAAAGTTAAACAGTTCTTAAATAATAGCTGTATGCAGTTCTTATTGGTTTCTT